>VYZW01002541.1:26692-39690 GCA_013401315.1 Balaeniceps rex | reverse complement strand
CAGCAAGCCAGTAAGAACTTCTCTAATAATACATGAGTGTGTCACTGGTGGGTACACTCATGGTTCCCCTATTGTGTGTCCCAGTCATTAAACTGTCATCAGTAAGGGGCAAGAGGATATCTACTTGGAGAGGATGAATCTAGGTTTCAGGTGGCTGCCATCTGCAGACTAGTTGCAACTGTAAAGTTTTGGGTAACCTAAACACATAGTTTGTCCCTTAGCTTCTAATCAGCTTCAGATGACAAACAGATCTATTTCATTATTTTTCAAGACGAATAATTTTCCTATCAATTGATGATTAATAATCTTAGGATCAATTGGACAAGGAAAAAATGCAAATGAAATTAAACACAGTTAGCATCCTTTAAGACCAGAAAGGATATCTGCTATTGAAATGTTGAGGCACTCACTCTGCATACAGCATAAAGCAAAATGCTAACACATGAACCGAAGTAATTTTGGTTCTAATGAGGCTTCAGGCTGTAGTTAAAATCATGCTGTTATGAGGTAGTACTGGATAGTTTTGTTTGTTAAAAACACATTAAAAATATTTCTGACCCTGTCTAGGATTGATCTCTACAGCTTTATTAGATGCAATAAACAAAGAATTAAAAATGAGGAGAAAAAGATAGATGTGATGATAGAAATATTGCAGTATTGTTTCAAAAGCTGTAACAAAAAGCAATGTGTACAGGCATCAGTGGAAGAGGTGCTGGTACAACAACAGAACAATATAATTTCTTTGGAAGAGTTGCCAAGAGAAGGTGACATTGTCATAGAAAACTGCTAGATTTGGAGGAGCCAATTAGAGTTTTAAACCAGAAGAAAAAATGCCCATATAACTCCTTGTTTTCCTTGGAACTGCGCCTTGCTTTGGCCATTCGGTTGTGCGCCCTGGGAATTGAGTGTGGTTTTGCTTATAATAGATAGACCCTTTGTTTTTTTGTAGCCTATGTTTCCTCATGAAAGCTTGAGCTACTAACTGTGGCATCACTCTCCAGGGGAACATATGCAAACAAGTTACAGTAGTCTCTTGCCTACAGTACTGTCATATTTCATTTGGAAAATTATGTAAGGAGATTCCATACAGAAGAAACAGTCCTTGCATTCCGTTATTTATGAATTGTGTGCCAGAGTGCTCCCATTAGACACCAAATGAAAAACATGTCCAAGAGATAACGTGCATATTTATACCCAATATCTTAACATTGTTCAGCTTGAAGTATCCCACAGTCTTAGTGTGTTCTCTTGGATGGAGACAGATGTTATGGGCAGTTCATTGTGTAGACTTGGACCAGATTACTTGGCTTTGGCAGGAATCAACATGTTGGAAGGATTATGCTGCTTTTTTATATATGTGAATAACACATTTTTGTATTGCTGTGTGTACTCTCCAAATGCTAAAGAAATAAATAACTTAGGTAGAGGATGTGATGCCTTTTATTGGACTATAGTGTATAATGTGCTGGGCCCAAATATTTTTTTCATGAAAATAAAATATTTCCAAGTCTTCAAGTCTGCACTGACCAAACCTGATTCCATTTCAACAACATTTTCTTCCTCTCCCTTAGAAAGGCTGCCTCTTGCATGGGCCCCTCTCCTGCCCTGGGACAATTTTCTCAGCACAGAGGTAACTCCCAAGGATTCATTTGCAAGGTAGAACATGATCCAAACCCCACAACTACTTCTTTGAACTTGTTCATCGCAGTAATTTGTGTTATAGTCTAAATGGAGTTTATATGTCAGAATTACAGCCCTTGGTGATCCATTCCAAGGCTTTGAAGAAGGGAAATTTCTCTATCCCTGTTGCTGAAGCACCGTGTTATGCCATCAGCAGAGGCTCCATTACAGTGTGATACAATAGCTAGAGAAAACTTCATTAAGGCCATGATAATGACTGAAACACATTCCACATTAACTGGTGTGGAACTTCTTGGCCGAGTTATGGGGTAAAGGACCATCAAGGTAGATAAAGATCAGCAGTGTTGATGCTAGGGGAAACGGGTAACATACAGCTACAAAAACCCTCCCCTGCCATGTGCTATGTGACATCTTGTTGGATGCTTCTAGCCAAACAGCGGCATAATGTGCTTATTCTCCATTGTAAATCTGTCCACAATTTGGAAGAAGGTAGGATTTTCACTGTAGGCATGTCTACAAGAAAAATGACAGTTTGAAGAAAAACATTTTGCCAAAACTTTGGGTTAAGCAGGACATGGAAGAGGAAGAGCCTGAAACCATTCAAAATAAATAAAACTCAGACTTACTTAAGAGTCTAACCTTGTCCATTGCATACGTGCACATGGTTTGCAGCATGGGGGGTTACATGTTTATTTTGAAGCAAGGTAGCTAAAAGTGGACATTAAAAACCTTGTTTTAGGATATGCACTTGACGGCATTGCTTTTCTCACTTGGTGTTTTCTAAGTTTTGAGTGCTTGTCTTTGCAACTTCAGGATTCTTTCAAAAGGGTGTCTGTGCAGGAAGAAGAAAGAGTAATTTCCTAGGTTTTTAATAAAGAAAAAAGGAGAGAAAAAACCCAAAAAAAACCCAAACACAAATTCCATCAGGTGGCAACTGAGTTACATGCACATGCACTCTTACAAGCTTGGCAACCTTCAGGTCCACTGCACAGACCTCTTGCCTCTTGAGAAAATTTTGTAACTGCTGGATGAGGTTCTCATCCTTTCTGCTGAGCAGCACTAACAGACACTGAAACACACAATTTCCCAGTGAAGATGTACAAAATGCTTGCTAGTAAATGTGAAGTTTAGGAGCTGTGGAGCTTCAGATACATCTGTCCCATTTTCTCTAAGGGGTGCCTGTCCTGGTATATGATGCCACATCTAACCCCTAAACTCCTGCTGAGCTGAATTTTGTCCAGTTCAAATTGGACTGTATCCTCCTTCACAGAACCCGGGTTTAGCAATCAGCAGGGAAAACACTGAGTTCACACAAAAACAGGGAGAGAGAGAGAAAGAGAGACTTCCTGGCCTCGAGAGCTGGCAGGAGGCAGGAAAACACCACCAGTGTGGAAGGACTTTTTAAGCACGTGGCTGCCAACTGCATCAGCTCTTGTCTGAGCATGGACAAACTCAGGACCTTTTTGAAATGCTACAACTAAGAAACAAAAATGGCATGTGACACATCCTTGGTCCAGATTTCACTTTCTACCTGTTAAATTTTGAGTCTCTATCACTAAATCTAATATACACAGTGTTATTCCAACAAACAGTTGTGAGGTTTTATTCTTATTTTTCCGAGATAGGCAATCAGTGAGTTTTATTTGAACGTCTTTCTGAGAAATGGATGAGGTATTTTGAATGATGGTCTCTTTAGAAATTCAGCCTAAGGCAGATACCAAGTCTGGAAAATTTTAGCTTGAGTGGTTACAGTTTGACAGAATTTTAAGCCACTGAAAATCAAAATTTATTAGAAGTGCTGGGAAACTTCAAATGTAGGTGGTGTTGCCACCTCTGTTAACAATACACGTGAAAATTCAACAGCTAGCTACAGAAAATGAGACTCATGTATTAGAGTATTGGTATATTAATATGCATATGGAGAGAAAGAAAATAAAATGCTTCTTTCCATATTTTTTTAATGAGACAGAATCATATGTTAGCAAGAAAAACAGGCATACTTAAGAAATTAAATTGAACAGAAATAGGAACAACTCTGGCTTTATACTTTCCCTTGACAAATCTCTCAAGTTTTTATGACTGTATAATCCAGCTCCTGTCACAGTTTTCTGCCATGGTATCTTTCAGACGATTGGTTTTGTGCATAGTTATTAGTCTGATGCTGCTAATCTCTCATTTCTGCAGGAATAAACTCAACTGCTTCTATGTGCGTGCTTATAGTTTCTTTTAAAAGGATGTAATTCAGGTGGCCTAATGGGAAAGTGGGAGATCCATATTTAAAGATGGTGTTTGATCTTTTGTATGTGGCAGGTGGTCTAGAGATTGGGCAGTATATGGGCAGTATTTTCCAGCTTTATCTGGAAGAAGAGTAATAATGTTCAAGTGTGGTACCTCCTGTTAATTGTAGAATCATAGAATAGTTTGGGTTGGAAGGGACATTTAAAGGTCATCTAGTCCAACCCCCCTGCAATGAGCAGGGACATCATCAACTAGATCAGGTTGCTCAGAGCCCTGTCCAACCTGACCTTGAATGTTTCCAGGGATGGGGCATCTACAGACTCTCTGGGCAACCTGTTCCAGTGTTTCACCACCCTCATTGTAAAAAATTTCTTCCTTATATCTAGTCTAAATCCACCTTCTTTTAGTTTAAAACCATTACCCCTTGTCCTATTGCAACAGGCCCTCCTAAAAAGTTCATCCCCATCTTTCTTATAGACCCCCTTTAAGTACTGAAAGGCTGCAATAAGGTCTCCCCGCAGCCTTCTCTTCTCCAGGCTGAATAATCCCAACTCTTTCAGCCTTTCTTCACAGGAGAGGTGCTGCAGCCCTCTCACCATTTTTGTGGCCCTCCTCTGGACCCGTGCTGAGGGCTCCAGAGCTGGACGCAGTACTCCAGGTGGGGTCTCACCAGAGTGGAGTAGAGGGGCAGAATCACCTCCCTCAACCTGCTGGCCATGCTTAATTGATTAAGACATACAATTGGTGGGATTTCCTTCACCTGCATTAGTTGGGTTAAAAGTAATGCTTGTAGGCCAACCCAGTTCCTCATCCGTGGAGAGGGTGATTCATCCCTGCAGAGGACACGTTTGTGTCATGGAACAGTTAGCCTCCCATAGGAGATGCCTGTTTTTCCCCATTAATTTCCCCATTAATTACAGAGGGGTGTCTAGATGATTTATGTACACCAGGCACCCAAGTTTTAGATGGCTACACCTAATGGAGATGAGGCTCAGTGGCTGTAATTATTTTCCTTCTTCCTGTAGGAAAGAAACTTACATAGACATGAATGTTTTGTTGTCTTCTCATTGCTCCTATCCACCGTTAGCAGCTCAGATATATTTCATCTTGGTTTAAGATCAAATACTGAGCAGATATGACAACAGTAAACTTGGTCTCTGGCTATCCAGGATCCTAGGTGAACACTCATTCTCTGAGTCCTCTCTTCAGCATTTTGTGCTTTTTATCACAAGACGTTCCTGACTCACCTACTAAAGGTAGCATAGCTCTACAAAATTGTCTAAACTTGCTTGTAGACTTTGTCTGAGGCTTCAGACAGACAAAAGTGATGTAAAGAATACATGTACCTTTGTGAGTAAAATGCTTTTTTTTAAGGGTAGACAGGTCTTATAAGGATGAATCTGTTCTTTTGTTGACTTCACATTCATGTGGACCAACCAAAACATAGCAAATATGAGTATTCTTACTCATCCTAGTCTATGACCTTTCTTTTTGCTTGTTTCCAGACTCTGGAATCTAATTTTTCACACTAATTCCCATCAACAGTAAAGAATCATAAACATTTTTTCTTTCACTAAACAAGAAATTTTACTGCTTGTCTTCTTTTCAAGCTCCCTCTGTAGCTTATTCTTGTTTTGGATACCATATACCAAAGGACTAAATATCTACCTCTGTGCTGATACCAGCCTTGATATCCCAGGAGTCACACTTTTTTTCCATCATCACTTTCAGATTTTCTTCCAATATTAAATAGTAGGGGAGCTTCTACCACAAGAAAGGCATGATCCCCAGCTGGGACCTCTGAGATTAGTCATGGTTTGGAGGATTATGGCACCTTTAGACGAAAGCAGGGTGTGGCACTACCTTTTGAGAGATTTTTTGTTATTCAGCCCCCGAGATTTCTGCAGCCAAAGTTCCATCTTTCTTTCTCCAGAGCATGAGATCTCTGACTGCTTTCATCAAATCTCAATTAATCAAGGTCTAAGTCCATAGGTTGATGAACAAACATTGTCCCACCTCTCCTCCCACCATGTGGTCTCTGAAACACACCCTGAGAAATGTCTCTTTGTTCCTCGGGAGAAACGCGTTCCCCTTGTCCATTTTTTTATTCAAAATATGCCAGCAAAGAGGGAAGGATTTCTTCTCACTTTCTTCTGAAGAGTTATGGGCAGAAACACTTATGGGCACAGTTTTCTTAAGATACTTCCCATCTCACTTTCCCCCAGGAAAGTCTTTGTCCACTACTTGTCTTGTCATATATAAAATGAGAAAGAAGGGTTGTCTGTGCTTGATTCATTCTTTGAAGTATCTGCCACAGCAGTGTAATAAATAACCATAAACTTTGTATCCTTGAGAAATCAATCCACAAAGGCAACTTTTAGATATTTCATCTAGAAAAAGAATCCAAGGAGGAGGAAGATTAAGTGAAATGGAAAAGTGAAGAACTTGCCTGTCACCTTGCCTCATGTTTGTTAATTGGATACAACTGTAGGAAGAGGCAACATTCAGCTTCAGGGTTCTTTCTGTGTGAAAAGCAAAGGTGAATTCCCTGATTCACTACAAAAGCTCTCTCCCTCTTTTTTTTTTTTGTTTGGATTATTGATTTCTCTGACATATTTTAAGCATCTCTTTCTAGCTGCTGCTTTTTTCCATCCCAGACTCTGCCTGCCCTCCTCTGGTCCTTCCACACCTTCACAGGCAAAGAACTGAAATGCTGAAATATCTGAAAACCAGAAAATGTTGTAAGTAAGAAAGAAAGAAGTTGTGAATAAAAGGGAAACTAGTTAAGGTAGTAATGCTGAATATAATGCCTTTCTGTACCTTAGGATAAGTAATGTGAGAAGTATCTACCAAATTTAGGATCACTGGCCTATTTGATAGGCAGACCTTTAGTCTCCTACTTTGTTCAGACACCTCAAAAATCTCATAGTGAATGACTTTGTGTGGGTGAGATGTTTATTTCAGGAAAGAATAGTGAATCCACACTTCCTGAGTCACAGTAAAATATCTATACATACCACCCTGCCTTTTTAGATTACCTTTCTCAATTTTAAGATGCATGTGAAAATTTAGGATTCAGAAGTTTGTAGAAAACCAAAAATCAAAGAACAGTGTTTGCATGAAATCATGGGAGAGACTTGTTCTTTAGGTGTGATGCTTTCTCCTTCTTCCGCAAGTTGCAGATGGTTTCAAAAATTCTACTGGCAATGCCCAGGGAAAATTTCCTCTTAAGTTTGTCAATACATTTCTTAATTTTTTGTTTCTGTTCCTCCTGACCATGCAATGTAGGTGGGCAGGGAGAGAGCAAGAGAGAAAAATGAAGATGCCCACAACAATGGAATCCTGCTAGAAATCTGTCAACTGACTTGTGATGACAAACGATGCTTCAAAGTAATCAGTGCCTGGAATGGACTGATACATACAAGAAAGAGAGAACATAACCTAGAGATTCCTGTTGGTCTTCTTTAAATTTTAAAAGCATTTGCTTAACTTATTCTTTGCATGCTGTTCTAAAATATTCACAAGTATCAGTGATGTCCAGGGAGTTTGTACCAAACAGTTGGAAGCTCTTTCATGACTGATCTGATCTGACTCACTATGTCTTCCTCGTAAGTGCAATCTTTGTCATTCCCCAGAGATACACCCTTTCACAGGAAAAAGTGTAAAAGCAGCACTTTGGAAACCTTATGTAGGAAGACTTTGCAATGCAGTTAAGTACAGTGCAATGTGGCTGAAAATACAGACCCCTTGTTGCCAATATTCCAAGGAACCTCGCATAAAGCAAAAGCCATAGCAGTCATTAGTATGTTGAACTGAAACAGACCCACTGAAAGCAGCACAGACACTGGGAATAACAAGACTTAGAATATCCTAGAACTTTGTTAACCACAGAAACTAGGGTTGAGATTCAGTTCCAGATAAATGTGCATAAAGTTTATATGTAGGTATCTCCATGTGCACTGGGTGCCTGAGATCTCATTATAGTCCATGGTGTCAGTACAGTTTTAGGACTCCATAGCCCAATTCAGTTCACTTTGTTGTGTTGACTAGAAGCTCAATGTAGTTGCTCACATGTATGCATTTCACATCATTTGAGATGTATAGTATCCCAGACACCTCCATGGGACTGAAATCAGAATCATAGAATCATAGAATCATGGAATCATAGATTCATAGAATGGTTTGGGTTGGAAGGGACCTTAAAGACCATCTAGTTCCAACCCCACTGCCATGGGCAGGGACACCTTGCACTAGACCAGGTGGCTTAAAGCCTCATCCAACCTGGCCTTGAACACTTCCAGGGAGGGAGCATCCACAACTTCTCTGGGCAACCTGTTCCAGTTCCTCATCACCCTGACAGTAAAGAATTTCTTCCTAATATCTAATCTAAATCTGCCCTCTTTCAGTTTAAAACCATTACCCCTCATCCTATCACTACAGTCCTTGATAAAGAGTCCCTCTTCATCTTTCCTGTAGGCCCCCTTTAAGTATTGGAAGGCAGCTATAAGGTCTCCCTGGATCCTTCTCTTCTCCAGGATAAACAACCACAACTCTCTCAGCCTGTCCTCACAAGGAGGTGCTCCAGCCCCTGATCATCTTTGTGTCCCTCCTCTGGACCTGCTCCAACAGATCCATGTCTTTCTTGACATGACGCAGGACACCGAGCTCTTCTGAAGTGGTAACTGGAGTTTGGACTTGATACTTCACGGTATAGAATTATACTAGGAAATTATATGATGTAATTGAATTGAATCCTACATCTCCAGTGGTTATAATACATTTGATACTAGCTGGCATGTAGACACCTTAATACTAGGTATTTTTATCTTGAACTGAGTCCTTCTCTGAAGGACAAAAATTTAATACAGTGATGTCATATTGCAGCAAAAGTTACCAGCTTTTCCAGCATCAAGAGTTGGTAATTCCTTAAATTGTCCTTTAGAAATTTCCTAGGCTAGAAGAAAAATTGTGTCTTAAACCCTTCAACATATTTCTCAAGTAGTCTCTCTCATTTAAAGGACTGTGGATTTCCTAACGAAGGCAATTTCTTTGTGTTTCACTTTCACATTTACAACTACACAGTGATGTGGTCATAAATTAAACTCTACAACTGTTTCCAATCTATTCTGATTAAACTTTTATATTTTTAGCTACGTGTAAAGGGTTGCAAACATTTTCAGCCCTCTTCTAGATGCTGTACAAACTATAATGGATGCCAGTCTCTAACTAGATAGTTTATAATTTGAGGCATATTCTGGTGGTGGGGAGCATAAGTAAATTTCCCATTAGTTTGTATGAATCACTAGTTTATACTGTAACATCTTAATTTCATATCAATTAATCATGTGATTATTGGTTTAAGATATTCACAGTGGAAAAAGGTTTTAAGAAATATGAGTAATCAAACTGTTTTGAAAAGCAGCTGTCCGTGCACAGTTGACAGGAACTTGTACTGTTATTTTTTATGTGAGAGGGATTACAAAAATTACTTCCTTCATAAAGGCAGAAAAAAAATCTGTATTTTCAAACTCATCTCATGTCCATTGAACTGAGTGCTGTATTGGTGGAGCTTCCGAAGTCTCTCTTCTCAGTTCATTCATTAAAAATAAAAAAAAAAATTGAAAAAGGCATGGTGGGGGAGAAGACAGTGCAGGAAATTAGAAATAGTTGTGGGTTTTCCTGTCGCAGATTTCTTCAGTTAGTTATCAAAGGCCTCCATTACGCTGAAATAAATGGCTATTTTGCAGTTGTATCTCCTCTCCTTCAGCAAGCAAGCAAGAAGGGGGTGCGGCGTGCAGCTGAAAAAACAGGGGAAGATTGTATAGGTGAAAACATAGCTAAGACCTGATCAGAAAGGTAATTCCCTGCTTGCTCATGCCTGGTACTGAAGCCACTGGGAGTTACTGTTGCATTAGACCTTCAGAAGTAAGCTATTAGCAAATGTTTCTTACTGGCATGGACGTACATATTAGGAATAAAGTTCATGTACCAGATTAACTGTTGCTATCTGCAATTTCTTGCCTGCTTCGCTAAAGAGAGAAAAATTTTCAAGCCTGCCCCAAGGAACTCATTTAGCCTGAAATATGTACTATTCAGTTCACATTAGTTTAGAGGGAGTTTTCAAGGTACTCATATTAGCTTGGGTTTAACAGTTATTTGTTACTTACCTTTCTACTCTAAGCATTCCCCTCGCTGGGCTTGGCAACTGTTCTAAGAATAAAACTGACCCCTTNATTACTCTTCTCTTTACATTTATAATACCCCTGATATTTGCACTTGGACAGTTTCTGAAGAATTTTTATTTGGTTCACATAGTGAAAGTTTAAATTTTTTTTTCCAGTAGTGATAACAATACAACTGTACAGCAAATTAATATCACAATAAATTTAGTATCAATTTTAACAAAAATCTATCCTTTTAATAGTGATGTGAGGGGAGCAATGCATTTGCTGCAGTTCTGGTACAAATATAGACTTCAGCAAAAGGTACTCATATTAGCTTGGGTTTAACAGTTATTTGTTACTTACCTTTCTACTCTAAGCATTCCCCTCGATGGGCTTGGCAACTGTTCTAAGAATAAAACTGACCCCTTTCTGGTGTCTGACGTGCCCAGCTAGAGCAGACAGGGAACATCTGGATCATCTGCTTTACTAGCTGTGTGTACTCCACTTTCACCCTATTATTCCATCTACCTAAAACTCAACCTGTGTTTTCAATTGATCTTCCTACTTATTTCCTCCCCGAAGGCTCAAACCTGCATCCAGTGAAGTCAGTATGAATGTTATATGAGAAAGTTCAAGCCTTTAGACTGTGATTTAACAAGGTACTTAAGCACATGCCTGGCTTAGCACACAAGAACCTTCTCATTGAAAGCAGCAGAGAGATTGCTACTGGCCTAATTGGGAACAAGAGCGAGCTATGAACCATTAAGCAGCTGCTGAATTCCACTGCAGCAGTGACTATATTTCAGTGATGGGCTGGGTATGAGCCCTGTGAACAGTTTACGATCTGCTTGGGAACCTTAAGAATGAAAGCAGCAATATACCAGCTGCACCCAACCATGGAATTTACCAGTCTAGACAATATATCTGCTGGTCCACAGCCACCAAGAAGCTTGTAAAAAAGAAAATGGTATTTTCCAGAACAAATTGAGAATTATATCTCCCCAAACTCGAGGCTAATCGTGAAGAGTATTTGTCAAGACTCTCACAAAGAAGTGGATATTATTTTATGTGTGTCTCTGTCATCTGCCAGGATAGGATTTTTAAGCACGCACTTATACACACATATACATGCATGCATGCACATTTACATGCAGGATAGCACACATACATCTCCTTAACCTAGCAGGGCAGGACTAGGAATACTGTTTCTGAGTTTGCTCTGATCTCTGTCTTCTAATGTTCCAGAATGGAAGTAATCACCAGCATTTACAAATAAATATTTGAAAAAAACCAGAAAATTAGCAAAGACCGATGAATACAACCACAGATACTGTCCTATCTTATTCCCCCAATGTAATATTTGGCAATTCTGTGGGATGTTTTTGATGTGTAGGTGAGGAAATATAGTCATAGATAAGTTGTGCAGTCTGTAGGCAGATGGCTATGACTTATGTGAGAGGCAAAATAGTGGAAGATTCACTGTGTGATGATAGACAGGAAAAGATAATGCTCATTTTTGTAGGTTGGTATGATCCTCCCACTGCCCCATACTTAGGTCCATTTATGGCACATTTAAGGCTGTGAGATCCACCTCCCTCAATTTTCTTTATCACTTGCCCACGATAAAGCATCATAATCCATCACATGCCAGGGAAAACACCTAATGCTTTAAGTCATAGTTCAGTAAAGAGTTACATATCTTAGTTGCGATTGCACTGCCTCCTACCTACTGGCAAACATGAAGCCACGACAGTGCCAGTGCAGCACCCTGGTCCTCCTCCAGCCCAGAAAGTCCCAAGAGACAGGCTGTGACTCCTTGCTGCAAATGCATGAGGTATAGCCCAAGCCCAGGTGACATGAGGCTTACACCAGCTGCACAAGTCCTGTGCTCAGAGTATGCAATAGGATGGCTCTCTGGATCCATGTCAGACAGCTTTAGTGTAAATGTGGGATGGACCACTGGCCATCTAACTGCCACTCTGTGCCTCCACCTGTGCTAGGCCTGGCGTGAGGCAATATCATTTGGAAATACTGCCATACTGCCATTGCTGCTGCGTACCCCTAAAAAGTTGTAGCCTAATGCAGTCATCCACCAGTCTTTGTCTTAGTCATTAAGGACTGTTCGTGCAACGAACAGGAAAATGGTGTTATAGCGCTGAGAAGGAGAGAGGCTGCTGTGCTTTCAGGGGATCACACAAGACATTGTGTCCATAAATAACCTATTTCTCTTAGAAATTTATCACTGTCTTTGTGGTCATTTATCTAAGATCTGTGCGCTGTTTCTGGAAAGCAAACCTTCTTTATCTGAAGTCGCAATTGAGGTCTGTGTGTCGTTTATTTTAACATAGGAAAACAGCTGAAAAGAATTTCTAATTTAGGCTTTTTACTCTAGACTTATACATTAAGACTTTCAGTCCTGTCAAGCTACAGAATTTGTCACCATGATCGACAGCACCTGTACATACCTCTGGCCACTATGAGGTACCTCTATGAAATACCTCCCTGTTTGTGCCTATGGTTACAATAATACCATGGCAACTGTGTGAGCAGCCTGAAAAGTCACTTCTCTTGAAGGGTTTCATATTAGGCGAAACTTGCAACAACACTAAAAGGTGTGCAGAAGAAGCAATTTCAGAAGCATCATATTACTGCTCAGGCTGGCTTATTAAAAAGAAGAGGTACATGTTATCTTAAAGTGAAATGAAACTCTCCGTTAAAGGGTAACACTTCGATACCAATAGACACCAACAGCCACAAATTGCTCATTGGTCCAGGAACTTGTATGAGGAAATTACTAAAGTGCTGCTCCTGGGTTGAAAGTCGAGAGCTGGAGAAGAACAGAAAGATCACTGGCCCCAAAAGAGTATATCCCTTCTGCAGAATGGTTAGACCAAAGAAAGTCATCTGCAAACACTCTGAGTGTTTCGTTATTGGGAACAGCAGCAGCTGTCAGCT
>VYZW01002539.1:204182-360480 GCA_013401315.1 Balaeniceps rex | reverse complement strand
GTCAGAGGCGCGGGCGGGCGGCGCGGGAAGGGAGGGGCCGCGCCGGGACGCCGAGGTGGGGCAGAGCGGTGGGGGAGGGGAGGGAAAGCGCGGGAGATTGCAAGGCGGCTGCTCGCGGGGCGCCGCCGTCCCCGTCCCCCTCTCCTGCTCGCTGACGTCGTGCTGCTGCTCCGCCCCCTGCCCGCTCCTTCCCCCCCCCCGAGGGTGGCGGTGGGAAAGGTGCCTGTGAGCCCCCAGCCGCTGGGGCCCGCCTGCGGGGGGCCTGGGTGTTACCTCAGGGGGCGGCTGAAGGCACCGAGGGCCGTGACTCAACCAGATCCCGGCTGCTGAGCGGCAGGTTGCTGAGGTGGTGGTAGTGGTGGGGGGGTTACAGTGATCGTGGGGGCGTACGACGCGGGAGACACCGTTCAGGAGGCGGCACGCTTGGGGAGTAGGTGCGCGTTAAGGGTTTTCACCGATACATTGGCGTGCAGGTGCACACACGGGTCTAAGGCATGAAGGTGTAGGATCCAACGCGTTAGTCTGCTTTGTATATGTTTATATAGGTCCTCATCTAGCTGTGCTTCAAATGAGTCCAGTATCCCTCACGTACCCCCACGTGTGTTTTCATGTTCAGGTGACTCAGTCAAAGCTATGCCAGATCTCAAAACAACGGTCAATAGTATGCTACGTTCACGAATCCCAAGTACGTGATTGAATAAAAAGGTAATTAGCGGCTTTGTGGCGCTTAGTTGCCAGCTGGGGTTAAACCACGACACCAGCGCTCACATGGAATATGAGGTTCATAACACACATGGTGAGAGGCTTTGAACATTGTCCCGCTTGCCGGCTGGAGGGCTTTCTGCCTCGGGGTGGACCAACCAGCTGTTCCGGGGTTCAGCCATGAGGCAGCAGCTGGCCGAGTCTGGTCCTATCCGGGTTGGTATTGCAGCTGGGCTGTGCCCATGGGGTGCAAGCACTTCAAAAGCAAAAGGAAGCAGCCAGCGAGCTGGTGGGAAAAAGATAGAAATGCCTTCTTGACTGAATTAAGAAAGAACTGCAGACAGAGCTGGAGAATGATTTTCAGCTGACTGAAAGCTCGGAAGGACCAAAACTGAAGATGAATTACGAAAGCAAG
Source organism: Balaeniceps rex (assembly GCA_013401315.1). Lineage (NCBI taxonomy): Eukaryota > Metazoa > Chordata > Aves > Pelecaniformes > Balaenicipitidae > Balaeniceps > Balaeniceps rex. The sequence continues at coordinate 359,363 of VYZW01002539.1, read as the reverse complement.
CGTGCTTTCTAATGTGAAGTGCTCTTCTGTAAATGCCCTCAGACCCCAGCTATGTGTTTACAGCTTGTCACAGGTTCTGGAGGGCCTTATGGATGTGATCTTGAAAAAAGCATGATTTTCCTGCCTTTCTATCACCTGTGGTTTGTATGAACTTTAGTAACATTGCTGTCTGCTTTCTATGTGTAAACGAATAAATGTATTTGCTTTCATCTTGAATTGTCTTAATGGTGATTTCACCATAAATCTGTGGTAGGATTGTTACCTAAAGAATGTGGTATCTGATAAGGGCTGGTAAGAGAATGTAAACTGCGCAATGTGGAAGGTTGTTTCCTTGCCTGTACTGTTTTTTCTGTCTGTAGAGGCAGGGAGTGGGTTGTTACATAAAAACTGTCTAGTTGTCTTTGAGAAACAGCTGGGCAAATGAAATCAGTATTTTGCCTAAGACCTAAAAGACAGTTGCTAAATCATCTTTGGAGTACCAGTGTTGAAAGTCAGAGTCCGTTAGAGCTGTCTTGGAAGAGAAAGGCAGAAATAATCCAATGCAATTTGCTAGAGCAAGCCTAGCAAGAGACTCTCTACACGTGGGTGCATGTGTGTTTCCATTCCAGTGTGTATAATGATCATTAAACTCAGGTAATATAATGCTCTAGGAATGCATTTGAATACATTTTGCCCTGGTATTCAGTGTAGAAGGGAGCATCTGCACTGGGTTGAGAAGAACCTGCTGGTAAACCCAGCAGATCGGTGCTGTTCCACTTCAAATCCTAACAGAGTTTGGTGAAAGCAGATTAAAAACTTCACTTAGGTGAAAAGCAGTTAAGGTACCAGAAAGAGTCCCGAGGAATTCAAAATGTCACTGATGCAGTGTGATCAGAGAGTCTGCCACATCAGGTGCTTGTTCTCACCTGAGACAAGTTTGAACCCAAAGTGTGGGAAGCAGCCAGAAACTATGCTGAAGAAGCAGGTATCAGCACCAAAGATGGTTTGAACAAGTTCCTGAGGAGAGCTCCAGTAGATACAGCCACAAAGCAGTCAGCGGCAGTGTTGGTGTTGCTGGGTATTGCCCAACTTCTGCAGTCTGTCTCAATTTAAAAAAAAGACAGTACAAAGTACTGAAAACTATTACATATATTTTGAAAGAAAGGAAGATGTTCATTAAATAGCAGAAATCAAGAGGACTCCCTTGACCTCTTCTAACAGCCTAGACCCAAGGAGTGTGTTGAACTGTAGTTTGTCCAAAGAAACTTTATTGACATTTAAAAACTCAGACAGATTGAGAAATTGGAAATTCAGGTCTTTGAAAAGTGGAAGCTTTATTGAAGTATCTATTAAACTTCACAACTCTGCTAACGAATGTATTATAAAGAAAGGGAAAGCTGGGAGAAAATGATTTTATTGTATCTGAGGAATGCTATAAGGTTTCTGCCAGAATAATAGGAGATGTGGGATAACAGACAAAATGAGGAAAGGTGTCTCAGACTCTTGCAAAATACTTTCTGATGCTGACTTATGGGTGAAGGGTTTGACATGTATGTATTAATACCTTCAGAAGCAAAGAATGAGATGAAGGGAGAGTAGAGAAAAGAAAGATAAAGAAGATAAAGCAAAATAAATCCAAACCTAGTTACTAAGCATAGTAACAGGCCAGCTGTGTCCAGAGTCCTTAAAATGTCAACTCTACCATATGAGGAGATCTACTGTACGTTTAAAGTACCTGTTGATGGTCCGTACAGATTCCATATCCTCCACATATCACAAAAATGCAGCCATGATAGCCTGAGGGGCCAGAGAAGAGTTAAAAAAGTGCATGAAGGCAGATCTCCAGCAAAAGTCAACAAAACGGAGTAAGTTGATGTCAGTGGCAAGCTATGCTCTAGCGGGGGCTGACCGAAGCTATCTTGGCAAGCTATCTGCTAAGAGGATGCAGTGTCTGAGAATTATTCTGGCCAAAATGTGGGGTAAGGCAAAGAATTACAAGCTTGTCGGTAATGAGCATCAGTAGTGGACTATAGTTTTCACAGACCCTTTGTTCATCTCTTTCTTGTGCTCAGAGCTCAGGAAGGGCATAGTGATCGGTTCCCATACCCAAGCATGGGGCGTGGGATGCCTGTAGCTGAAAAGGGTGCTGACAGCGATGCTAGTCTTTCAACTTACTCCAAGAAGCCCTGACCTGTGGCTTCCTACTGGTTTTGGGAAGGCACAGCCAGGCTTGATGGAGGTGATAACAACCATGCCTAGCCAAGACCTGAGAGGAGTACCAGGGTGGCAAGCATGCTGGGAGTCTGGAGAATTGCCATCAAGCACTAATGAGATCCAAAATTCTTGGGTGAGAACTTTCTGAAGTCATTGGAATGGTTAATGAGCTGAATGACAAGACAGGGAAGCTTCACGAGCAGGTTATACTGCAGATCCTACACACTACAGATTTGAAAAGCTACTGTATCTATGAAGAAGGTTTGAACATTATGTAGAGTTGGGAGGAGGCATCTCAGACTTCGCCCTGCAAGGTTTACTCACTGAAAGTCAAATATCCCTTAGAGGCTGAGGGAGTTTTGCTCTGCCCAGAAAGTAGAACTCATAGGGACTTCTATATATGTCTGGGAGTATTTTCGGATAGACCGGGTATAACTGATAAAAGAGTTCACGCTAACCTTACCAGAGACCGCCGGACAGAGCAGAATGAAGTGTACTGGGCTGGGATAACCTGTGGAGATAAGTGACTACTTGAACAGGGCTTTTCCCACTGGTCATTTTACTGAAGAATGATGAAGTGGAAAAAGTAGGAAACAAGGTTTTTGTGTGGATGACAGATAATACTATACTGAGGCTGTGCCCACTGTATCATAAGACAAGATGGATAATTTACTGAACAGCCTGAGCAGTACCAAGTGCTACAACCTGCTGAACTTCACTAAGCTGCACTTGCAAATCCCACTGGAAAAATGGTAGTTTGTATTCATAATGAACATAGACCTTTCAGTTCCAGACAAGACCATTTGATTTTGTTAACTTAGGAGGCACCTTTCCTACACTTAAGAACCAAGTGTTTATAGGACTGTGTGGTTTGATGTACTGACAACATAGACGTTGGGAAGAATGCAAAAACCATGGGGGTTGTATTGAAAAAAAGGATAAAGTATGAAAATATAAACCAGTTTTAGTCAATAACAGCAAGAGGTGGTAAGGAGAGTTGCAATTACTCTCTAAGAGACTAAGATAAAGACACAGGGGATTAACCAAAACCAAACAAAAAAATTGGTCGTTCATAGAATTCCTTTCTTAGAATTGAATTCAATATTATAGAATTCAATTATTACTGCAGACTTACAGATTACTTCAGTGGTATTGTTACTTTTATTAGGGCAGTTTGTCAAAAGCATTGGTCTGATAAATTGTTCTGAGCAGAGTCTTGTCACAGAGGCTTTGAGCAGGGTAAAGAAACTTTCTGACCCTCCCTGTGTTAGCCTAGACTACAGTAAAATACTTGAATGACCTGCTAGTGCTTCAGATGCAGGTCTATCAATGATGCTTTTCCCAGCATGGAAAAGGTGCATTGGCTTTAAAAGCAAGATATGAACACGAACAGAATTACTCCAAAATGAGTACATTGAGCCATTGTGTGGGCTGTTAGATGAAACACCATTTCTGCAATCACAAATTCAGGGGCTCCAGGGAATGAGTAGTAGTGAGATTTTTGTCAATGTCTCATAATATCCACAGTAAATGTCCTTTATCCCTAGAGGGCAAAACCTGACAACCTTAAAATGAATTTAGTATGAAAGAATGTAGTTTTGAATGAGTGAACGTTGGCAGGTCTGATTACATATTTAATTCTTTGGCAAGCTTCTGTGCTCAAAACATCTTGCCAGGCTGCACGGGAATAGGCAGATTCACAACCATTTTCATACATTTCTGTTAGTTACTCGCTATCCTTTTTATTGTATAGCATATTTTATAAGTACACAGAATGAGAGTAAAATGATATTTTTTCTGAGGCAGCGAACAAGATACTGTGGAATACCTGCTGAGCTCCTGCCAAAAATTTTGCTTTTCCTACTGAAAAAGTTGAAAGCTGCCTGCTGTATCAAGACGGTAACTTAACAGCCTCCTTGCTGTCAGCTGTACTTTAGGTTTGACATTTCATCAGGTATTATTCAGAAATAATGTAAAATTGTGAAAACCATTGTGGAAATGCACTACTACTATATCTAGGTCGGCTTGCCAGAATTCAAGATTCAGCTGTAGTTCCTGCTCCCCCCCGAACTGATTCTGCCTTACTGTTGGACAGCTTCATTTCTCCTTCCAGCTTCCCTATGCGTGGGAGAAAAAAGATTGCTAAATAGTCAAAATTCAACCCATTTTGCTATATTGATAGAAAAATAGACCTTTCAGCAGGAATCAAATTTGCAATTGTTTGTGCATTAGACAGAGCATTAATTGGTCTGGCATATTACTTGGTTTATAATTGGGAAATCTATTGGAAGGAAGCATATTCTGTAAGCGCATAATTATAACACAGTGTGTTTCCAAATTACTGAGATTTATATGCCCAAAACATGTTAAAATGTCAAATTTCATTTATTCTATGTTTTGTCTCATAAATCACTTGCTAATTTTTTGCATATGATATATTGCATTTGTCACACCTTTATAAAAGTTTAGCTACTGTTAAGCTGTTTCAACACACCTCTGAAAGAACATTTTCAGATCTTCAGATTAAAGAAAATGTTAATTGCAAATTTAAAAGGGCCAGTATTAATAAGAGATTAAGAAAAACATGAAAATGTGACTCATTGTAAAGAAACTATTAAATAATCCATATGGGGGAAAAAAAAAAAGACCTGAAATTCAGTCAGTCATAATCTTTGGTAAGCAGATGGAAGGACATCTCTGTGCCGTGTTAAAAACTGGCTGAGTGGCTGGGCCCAAAGGGTGGTGGTGAATGGAGTAAAATCCAGTTGGAGGCCGGTCACGAGTGGTGTTCCCCAGGGCTCAGTGTTGGGGCCAGTTTTGTTCAACATCTTTATCAATGATCTGGACGAGGGGATCGAGTGTACCCTCAGCAAGTTTGCAGATGACACTAAGCTGGGAGGAAGTGTTGATCTGCTTGAGGGTAGGAAGGCTCTACAGAGGGATCTGGACAGGCTGGACCAATGGGCTGTGACCGATTGTATGAGGTTCAACAAGGCCAAGTGCTGGGTCCTGCACTTGGGCCACAACAACCCCATGCAATGCTACAGGCTTGGGGATGAGTGGTTGGAAAGCTGCTTGGCGGAGAGGGATCTGGGAGTGTTGGTCGACAGCCGACTGAATATGAGCCAGCAGTGTGACCAGGTGGCCAAGAAGGCCAACGGCATCCTGGCTTATATCAGAAATAGTGTGGCCAGCAGGAGTAGGGAAGTCATCCTTCCCCTGTACTTGGCACTGGTGAGGCCGCATCTCAAGTACCGTGTTCAGTTTTGGGCCCCTCAGTACAAGAAGGATATTGAGTTGCTGGAGCATGTCCAGAGAAGGGCAACGAAGCTGGTGAAGGGTCTGGAGCACAAGTCTTATGAGGAGCGGCTGAGGGATCTGGGGTTGTTTAGCCTGGAGAAGAGGAGGCTGAGGGGAGACCTTATTGCCCTCTACAACTACCTGAAAGGAGGTTGTAGCGAGGTGGGTGTTGGTCTCTTCTCCCAAGTAGCAAGTGATAGGACGAGAGGCAATGGCCTCAAGTTGTGCCAGGGGAGGTTTAGTTTAGATATTAGGAAAAACTTCTTCATGGAGAGGGTTGTCAAATATTGGAACAGGCTGCCCAGGGAAGTGATCGAGTCACCATCCCTGGAGGTATTTAAAAGACGGATAGACGAGGTGCTTAGGGACATGGTTTAGTAGTGGACAGGTACGGTTGGACTTGGTGATCTTAAAGGTCTTTTCCAACCAAATGATTCTGTGATTCTGTGACATATGGACAGAATAAAATTAGGTATGACTTGGTCAAGTGATAGAGTGGTGAAACCACCAATGTACTTTTGGGTTGCTCTGACAGAAGGATGGCTTCCTGGAGTGGAGAGAGGATCATTGCCGTGGAAGCATCACCTCGTGTGATCAGAGGAAAGTAGCAAATGCAAGTGCAGATTACAAGTTGTGTATGTGGCATTTCCATTCCCTTTGATGAAAATTGAGTGTGCTTATCACAGGAAAGACTCTAACCTAGCATTAGGGGACTGGGAGGATGCATTTAAAAGGAAAAGCTAGAAGACATAATCAGCAATTACCATGATAGATATTACAAACACAAATTACACTGTTGAGAGTTATATGAAATATTACATATCTTTACACATGGACTAAATTAAAGGAAAAAAATCCTTTGGCTGTATTTCTGGAAAATTTCCATTGAGCTTCCTCGATCATATGAGGTCACGTATGTAAGTAACTGTGCTGTAATGTTGATAAAAGGTCTGAAAAGTGTTTGCACAGGAGACCTTCATTTTAGTATTTTCCAAGTCCTGAGTGCTTAGCTTTGTAAACGTAAATATTTTTCTAGACTATTATTAAAAAAAAAAGTAAAAAAATCTATCATATGAGATTTAAAAGAGAACATTGTAAAGGTATGGTCTTCCCTCTGGCCTGGCTTTCCAGTTGACCGAGTATTTGAACCTGTCTCTCTATACTCTTCAGGTACTATAGATTGGTTCCAGCTGTTAACCTGGGCAAAGCTGGCTCAAATATACTCTTGGAGAGTAAAAATCCAGCTCGGCAGTGAGCTATAGGATTCGCACGATAATCAACATTTTTGAGACATTTTCTTGAAAAAGTCATAACAAGTCTCTATTCAACATGTATGAATTGTGACTTTTTTGGAAGGTTGAGCAATATTTTGAAAGTGTGCTAAGTTAAAATGTCTTTTTCCAGATACAGTTTATGTCATATAATTGCATTAAAAAAATTCCCCAGTGCAAATTTCAAGGCCTTCCAAGCAGGCATGTCTCAAAGAAAAACTTGTAAGAATTTGTTAATGTGGGCAAGCCAAAATACTGTCCTTCAGTCCCTTTCTTGGAAATGCCTAGCTGTTCTGCATGAAATGAAAATAAAAGTGGTTGATACAAACATGGAAAATTTTAGTACAGGTTGTAGAGTTCGATAAAATTTAAAAAGTAGTGGGGTGCCAGCTAAGTTTGTATCATGCTTTAATTACCTTTTCATTTATAAGATACGTAGTTGTGTCATCTCATACAATTCTGACATCTTCCAGCCATTAAATTGCATTCTTGCCTGTGGCTCCTGGGGTCTGTTAGACATAGAGTATGAAGTGGCGTTGGTTCTACTCTCTTGTTTTTCATTATCCCTTAGAAACTGAAAGTTGTTCCCAAAGAAGAATGAAGGTCAAATTGTTTAATTAAAAGAAGATTTGATTCTTTTTTTTAAATAGGGATGGAGACTGAGAACAGTCTGCAAGACATATTGAGCTCCAAAGAGTTTCAGTTTAATCTAGTTTAGATTTAATTTAGTTTTAATTGCCCTGAATACCAAACTTATCTTACGAGTCTAGAAAGTACTTTATTTTTCTTCTTGTCTCTTTTAGCTTCCTAACATTACAATTCTCCAGTTCTCTTTCATCACATAAATCTCGCAAATGCTATCTGTAGTTCAGGTGTCTGTATTCTTCATGCTTTCATTGAATTTATTCGTTGGGAGTCTGTGATTCTTTTTTATGCCAAAGATAGAGCACAATATTTGTCACTTCAGTCAAACTGAAAAGATAATATCAGAATTTGAACAATATATTGTTGGATCACGCATGCTATTTGGGAAGAAATGTACAGTATCTCTTCTCTCTATGCTAATGGTTGTTTCTATCCTTTATAGTTTATAACAACTTCTCCTCCAGCTCTACCTGAAAACATTTTTTATTGTATTTTTTTTAAGAAAAGCATTTCAAATATCTCTTTGTTGTGCCTTACACCTTAATTAGCCTAAAATGTCAAGGTGCCAAGGTGTTAGTTTGCATGTCAATTGCTTCTTACTAGTGTAGCAGAAAAAATCAAGCTCAGTTTCTACAGCAACAGGAATATGTTTTTAGTAGTATTCTTTCGGTTCTAACATTTACATATTTTAATATAATATGTAAATAAGTGTAAATAGTACAAAGACTTTTTTTTTAACCAATGTGTTGAAGGGCTGGGTGCCTGAAAATACATGTTGGACTTCTTTTCATATGGTTCAGTAAAACATATTACCTTTTGCTTGCCTTCTTTCTGGGCGGGAGATTGAAAAGGATAATGCAAACCGTAAAAAACTCACACAATATCATCCATTGCAAGGGGTGATGTGTCAATGGTAGTTTGCTGTGGAGGTTTTTTGGTAAGAAGAAGATGAAAGACAGACAGATGTTTGATGAAACAGTTAATGAAAAAGAATGATGCTTGGAACAGTTGATAAAACAACTGCCAAAGGGGCATGTCCTATTGATGGATGGTTTATCTCTTTCAAGTAAGCTATATTGCAGGTAATAAATACTGGCAAACAGTAACGGCCATCTAAACAAAAGGTTTAGAAATCACTGTACCTCTGGTTAACCTTAACAGAGCAATATTTGCTTGCTTTTGGCAGAATCTCATTATGGGTAAATAAAGATCTTTCAGGGAAAATCACATTTATCTAATGAAAGTTTTTTGTGGGACAGGGTATTTAAATTCTGGTAGTTCTGGTAAATAAAGACTAATTAATTTTTTTCCCAGCATTTCTATTGTTCCTAAAATCCAACCATGGCAATGGTCAAATAAAGCGATTGGAAAAAATTGGATGAACATGTTTTTTCTTTAAGATTAATGAAGGAAAATGGAACAAAAATTATCTGCAGGAAAGCGTGATAAATTTGCAGAAAAATCTGCAGGGTTTTTCCTTGTTTTTCTTTTTCCTCAGATTACCTTTTTTTTTTTTTTAACTTGCTGATACAAATACTTCAAAAATGTAGGGACAGACACATTCTGTTTTTCTTAAAAATTCTCAAAGGAAATCAATGACACACTGGACCAGCAAACAACTCTGCCCCAGATTTTCCCCCCCAGGCATATAATGCAATATAAAGAGAATATCTATGGAAAAAGTGGATGTGTGATGTTTTACCTCTGTGTTTTCTGTGCTTGTTATTTGGATGCTGGGCACGTTTCAGTCACTGGTTTTGTCTGCTACGGTCCAAGTTTCAGGTCCTGGATGTGTTATAATTGTAGAAGTCTTCCTAGGCAACCCATGCCTAGCTTGGAAAGTAGGTTGTTTGGAAAAAGGGACAGAAGGAGAGCCATTTTCATGACTTCTGCTATGTTTGGCCTCCTTTGGAGCCATAGTCATAAATAAATGTGCTTTCCTTGGGAGGATATAATTCTGTTTTGGAAAATAACAACAAAGATCCAGAAGAAAAAAATAATAATTAAGTACACCTGGGAAAATTCAGTGGTGGAGGTGCCAGGTGAAAACTTAGAATTGTATTAGGGTTCGTCACGTGAGTCAGAAGGTCCTCACTCCTGCCTTCTCCCCTGCGTGCTTTGCTCCTATCTAGTAAGGCACATCTCCTTACACAGAGCCCATCCTCCTCTAGTATCAAGCATCTGCCACATGCCCATCTGGAATATCTATCATGGGTGGTGACAAAGCATCTGAGATACTGAACTGGAGGCATTAGGGCAGAAGCCTTTCTCCAGCCATTATAAATAGAAGTTTGAGAGTTCCTTCCAACCTTCTGATTTCCTATTAAATGTCCGGGTTTGCTTCCCATTACAGAGAGGGCGCCAGGTTAGAAGGATTTTAAGCTGGACTCAATATGTCAATTTCTGTTCTTAGTGGGAAAATTTTTAGAATAATGAGTTGGTTGTTTATGAGTTGTTTATGAGTTACAGAAAATACTACCTGGAGGATATCCTGAAGTTATTTCCCAGAAGGAAACACTCTTTCCCCAAAATAGATTATGAATTCAAATAGACCTCTGCTTATCCTCAGTCATGTTAGGCAAGAAACCAGCATGCTGACGCAATGTAACGTTCTCCAGGCAACCGGCAGCTCTGCCTCGGTTATACTGAGTAGTGCTCCCACATGTCTCAGAAGTCATTTACGTGCCATTGTGCAAGTGAGTTGTCCAATGAAAGCATCTGCTGGTGAAGCGTATGTTTTGAGAACTTTTTAAATGGTTAGATCCAGAAAAGTGTGAGGATCCAGCAAGGAGAAGATTATTTCCCTGCTAAATCTAGGACCAGCATGATTTTTGTGGCAGATAGTAGTTCAATTTTGCAGGTAAACACAGTCTAATTTCTGTGATAGCAGCAAGCAGCTTTGAAGACAAAACAGGCAAGGTGTGGTTGCTTTGAATGAAAGCGCACGTCTTGATGTTTTAGGTGAGAAAAAGCTTGGCCATGATTCATCTTGAGTATTGGCCCACTTTTAAGACGTGTGTGCAGCCTCTGGGACCACCACCCATCTGGATTCAGATGATCAGGCTCTGAGGGCCACCAGCGTTTCTTCTCGCACGCATGCACCATGCGCAGCAGGAGCAGCTTCCACGCTATGGCTTGGCTTGGTTCATCTCTGCTTCTTGATGTCTTATGCTGTGTGAGATTTATTTCCATGCCAAAGCCACTTGGAGCCCATATGGTTGGCTCGCTCTTCCCTCCAGCAGTGTCACCACCTTCCTTGCAGTGCCTGTGATTGTCAGCAGTCTGCCCACTTGTTGTTTTTAGTGCATGGCTGGTCTGGCCTCCTTCAGGGTTGGCACCAGGCTTTGAGAGCTCACATGGAGAAATTCTGCATCGTCCTGGAAGTGCCTTTGCCTGCAGAGGGTCCATGTTATCATGTTATCTGTGGTGGATGCTATACCTGGCACAGCTAGAGCTGCAGGCACAAATTGCTATTGCCCAAGGGCCTTCGTGATGGGAAGGAACAACTTTCCCGCTAAGAGGAGAAAGAGGCAACATCAAGGCTCTGGAAAAAGGGGACTTCAGTGAGGAGGCCTTGTACAGGACAGACGGAGCCACAGCTGGATCGGACCACTTGCACGTCATGGCCAAGGTAAGTTCCACAGCAGAGCAGAGGTATTGCGAATGGAGTAGATGAAGATTGTCCCGGAGTGCCAGGCTCAGTAGATACTCAGGATGCTCAGGCAATGTCCTCTTCTTCACCTAACTGGGGAACGCCTGAGCCCCCCCAGAAGAGAGAAATAGCACAAATAGGTTTGGAGCAGACTCAGAAAAAGGGTTTTCTTACAAAAGTGAGACAGATTATGGGGTTGCTTAATTTGGCTTCTAAATTACGAACAAACATGGCTAAATAATTTTCTCTCACAATGATTCCCTGCTGAAAAAGAGCCTTTACCTCAAGGACTGCTTTTGAGATTAGCTAAATTTTCCAAGGAAACCTCTCTGAAGCCAGAGGTTAATTTTTTTTCTTATGGGATGAACCCCAAACAATGATTTTGCACAACTGGAAAGTCTTCCAGTAAAAGACTAGTCTGTACACACATCCATGCCACACGCAAAAATTGCACTGAGCAGTTACCGGTGTATGTGCTGCTTTGGGACTAACCAAACAGCATGAAATATGTGTGTGGGTCTCTTGGGTGGTGGTGGTAGTAGTGGATAACTGATGGTGTGTCGAGTGTTTAAAACTCCTGGGGTGAGGACTGTTACTCTGCACAAATATACTCTGCCAGATTCACTTTATGTATTGCATTGACTGATGGTTGCTTTGTTTGCCAAATGAAATATCAGTTTTATTTGCCAAATATAATATGTGAATCTCTCTGCTTGGCAGCTTCAGTTTATTGAGCGTGATTTTACTGGCTTGTGCGGGTTGCTTGCTGCTTCGTTATGCTTCAAGGAAACTTTTGAGTATGGCTACCACTTCTTATTTCTTCACAATTAGGTGGACAACAACTAGTGGTTAAATAAACAGTGTCATTAAACCCACGCATATACACTAACACAAGTTTAATATCAATGAACTGGAGATTGCTGGTCCTTTACAAAAGGGAAATTAGCTATCCTAACGATGAAAATGCTATCTGAAAAATCAAAGAAAAAACAAATGCAGGGAGCTGTAATGGTAGAAATACCTGCTGCCTGCAGTGCCCGTCTTGTTTCCTTTCCTTTTTAATCTCTTTCTGTACTTATCCCTGTGAGGCATCTGGTGTTTAGTTACTGGAGGCTCCCTGTTTATTCAAAGAAGAGTTAGTAGCTGCTGCCCAAGGGCAATTCAGTTCACCTGGCTCTGGAATTATCCCAGGGAGTTCCCCTCTTCCTCTTTCTCTTGACGAAGCCGAGGATGACGGGGTTTCCAGCGTAGGCATGCCGTTGAGGTGGGATGGGTCTAGATCCTCTGCCACATCGCATGGGAGCTGAGGGAAGGAGGACTGCTTTCCTCCTGCTTGCTGATGCTATCGACAGCTCCATGCCTCAAAGAGTTGGTGGACTGGGAAACCCTGAGTGCGAGGGATTTGGCAAGATCCTTACTCTGGCTGGGCAGTTGGAGGAGTTGCCAACTGAAGTCACGTACGCTTGTCTCTGTGCTGGAAATTACAAAATTCCTGCAGAGGGGTGCGGTGCTGCAGAAATCAGTGCGTGGTCTTCCCATGGTCAGAGGTCACAGAGTCCATCGCTGGTGCTTGTCTCCATATGAAATGCTGCAGAGGAGCCTGTTTGGACATCAGTTTGAGAAGCAGTCTGGTAAAGTTAGCTCTATTGAAATAACCAAATTAAATGCTAAGATCCCTGTCTGCACGACAACAGTTTTTGGTGTCACTTCCTAGAAAGAGAGGAAGACGTCTTGCTGAACAGGCCCATCTGGATTCTCTGTGGACTGAGGTGCAGTAATTGTGGTTGCACGCTAAGGAACTTTTGCAAAAGTCTCCTTTCCCTTCTTCTTCCAATGAAGCCGGTCTCCTTCCTGTGAAGCAGGCCTCCTGGAAGAAGCACATCATGGAAGCCAATGAGTTTGATGTTTAGTGCACAGCTGGGCAAAGGACAAGAGGAAGAGAGGTCATTAATAAATCAACTTTGTCCTTACCCTTTCTATATATCTGCGTGAAATGAAAGGCTTTGAATTGTAAAGATATTTCCTTCTCTGGCATCTAAGCCATGAAAAGGGGGAAAAGATTCTTTCTCAGTTTTCAGGGATCATAGGACCCTTTTCAGTGGTAGAAAAAACACTGCCATCTCCAAAAGCTTTCCTAAATCCTGTGAGAAAGGAGCAGCAACCCAGAGGACATCACACGAGGTATCAACCTGCTGCTGCATTAGCAACAGCTAACCAAAGAGCTCTCTGCCAGCAGGTAAGGCTTGTTCAGGGTGGGGTGTGCTTGCCTTTGCCATTTACTCTGTGCAGGCAGATCCCACAGAAGAATGAATAGGGCCAGACATACATTTATTTCTGACAGAAAGGTATGTATCTTTTACATACATCAGCCATGCCAAGCCGTCTTGTTCTGCCAAAGTGTTATTATTGTACGAGCTGATCTGAGAGGTAAATTTCCTTCTTCTTTCTTTTGCCTTCACCTAACCTGCCTGTAACCCTTCTGGTGTGTGCATCCATTCTTTCAGGTCCCTGATTTGTGAGAATTTCTCCTTTTTATTTAGAATAGTACTAATGCAAGACTGCCTTCTTATTGACAACTTTGAAAAATACCTTGTTATAAGACATTTTTTGGCCCATGCAGAAAGTAGCAAGAAAAGGTATTACTGTGTCTATGAAATACATGATATCCCCTCATACTGTTCATAATTTTATAATTATTCTCAAGTATAAAATTCTAAATATTTTTTCTTTAGTGTCACTTTGCCATGTTGCGTAAGTGTAACACCAGTAAAGTTTGTGAGAAACTGCTATACTGAATTGTACTTTCTAAAGAATTCCTAGTGGAAGCATTAGGAAGTTTTACCTTCACAACTGCTTAGTGTTTTTCCTGAAGTTAAACTGGTATTCAGTTAGTGTGTCATGCTCCTTGCTGGTTTTGACCCTGTAGGGTGGGAGTCCCATTGAAGTCACAGGAGAACAGAGAGGTACAGTCTGTTGCAGGGTTAGTTGCGCTTTGTTTCCACTCTGAAGTTAAAGATAAAGAATTACCCTCAACAGTGCTTAAAAGGTGATACAAACATACGCTGAAATTAGCAGATCCTTCTAACAGGCTTTCAGATCAACCATTTCCTCCGAGTTTTACATTATTCCACTCAATGCCAAGAGAAGTTTTCTTTTGCTGTGTTCTGTTGTAAAAACCTTTTCTGTAACATAAAAATGAAATGTGTACATCTACAAAGTTCACCTAAATCTGTTTGCTCTGCTTATTCTAGTTTGGTTCTTGTGTACACTTATTTCATGGGTAAAAATATAATTTAAGTGTTCCTAATACTATATCTCTGCTTATTGTCATAACTGAAATTCTCAAAGTGGCTAGTCACCAGAAGCACCTCTGTTCTGAATGCTTTTAAAATAATAAGGCTTTGAAGCTTTTCTCTCCAGAGCTATTTCAAAATGTCAGGAGAAAAGTTATTCTATTACTTTAGCTGTAGCAGTCACTATCTCAGATAAAATATATGGTTCTATTTCCCTGTTATTTGGACCATTTGATTGGATATATTTTGCAATTTTGCTTTTAATTGGAATTTCTGCTTATCCTTCATGAGAATTATCATGCGCCTCACCCCATAATTTCCAAACTAATGTGTATCAGTGGTTTGTTGTCTGACATTATGATATTGAAAATCCTTTGAATTCTTCCTTTAACAGTAGTTGAATCACCAGAGGCATTTCCTCTGGGTGCAAAAATGCAATTACTAACCAAACCGAGTAAAGTTTAAAAAACATAAATAGTATTAAAAATGAATGATGGCTCACTGCATAAAAATCATACTCAGAATATTTTAGCTGTTCATTAAGATTCTTTTCTTCTTTGCCTGCTGTTCGTTTGAAGCAGCTGAGAGTAGGTATCTGTGAGATGAAATGCAGTTCAGGTTACTCTTGGCTGTTAAAAAAGGAAGATGGGTCAAATGAGAGGCAGCCATCATCCCTCCAGAGATGACAGCCCCTGATCCTGCCCTTTGCCCCGATTAGACAGACCCAGCCAGGATAACTGTTGGGCAGTGATCTGGGATGTCAAAGCCTACGGGCTGGTGAAACGCCTGGAGCGTGTTTTGTGACTGCTTGGTGTTATGTTTGTCATTTATACGGAGGCATTGCAAGTGCAAAATGAAAGTTAAAAGCAAACTGGTCGGATACGATGGTGCTTCCTAACTTTAAACTATCAAATCACAAAATAGTTCAGCTGGGAAGGGGTCTCTGAAGACCATCTAGTCCAACAGCCTGCTCAAAGCAAGACCGACTTCCAAGTTAGACCAGATGTATAAACATAGGTCAGCAGAGAATTAGCCTTAGCTGGGTTAAAACAGGCCTGGACTAAAAAAAAAAAAGGTTTTATAAACTAACATGAGCATTTAAAGCTTTTCTGGTAAAAATTTGCCTTTTCTTCATGAAGGTCTGTATGCCTGTTCCACGCCGAGAAGACCTGGTCTGTTTGATACCACCGTAACGCTACCTCCCCTAATGAAACACATCCTTGGCGAAGAAGCTTCCTCTGGGATGGTGCCAGCATACGCTGCATTCTCTGTCCTACTAACTGTCCTCCACAGTCCCCAAGCGCGCCGTGTCTCTGTCAATCACCCTGATTATAATTTTGAACTCTGCTGCACAGAAGTCACGATGTCCCAGAAGCGGCCGCTCCCGCTCCTAAAAATTGCTAATTATGGAAGTGTCCCTTTTCCCATTAGCTCACAGCTGCAAGCAGAAAGCACAAAAATTAGGCTAAAATGTAAAGCAGGGGAGGGGATGTTGGATCCTTCCTTGGAAAAAGGATGGGAGAGAGGGAAGGAAAAGAGATCGGGGAAGTCCTGCATCATTTGAGGGGATGGGGAGAAATGGTGCGGAGGGTCCCAGGTCACCTGCGTGGCTTGGGGCCATATGCAGTGTGCCTATGGGTGGAGGGTCCCAGGTCACTTGGACTGACTGCTGAGGCACAGGCTCACAAGCGTACCCAATGTATCACTCAAGGGCATGTTTTGAAACTCCTCTTCTTCTGATTTCATTGAGATTAGCTGCATTTTTGGCCCAAATTTTTAATAGTGAAAATGTTATGCAGGGGACTGGGTGTCCTCAGAGCTCAGAGGAGGTCTTCTAGCAACTTTACTACAGACTCTATCCTGAACTCAGTGGAAACAATTTTCTAATGGAAGTAAAGTCTTGATTTTAAGGGCTCAAACTATTTCAATGACATCCTGCTAGTGACTCTTGGTCAAAAAAGATTTTGCACTACGGGCAATTCTGTGGCACCAAATTTTGTGCGGCGTTGCAGCCTATGGGAGCAAATACATGAGGAAATGGTCACAGAAGAATTTCCTTATCATAAAGAGAAATTTCTGTATCACAAAGAGACTCCCCTTTTGTCTTGGAGCTGGCAGAGCAGCTTTATATTCCCTTGTCACAGGTCTGCTGTCACGGGTGTGCAGTCAGGGAGGTGAGGAGCAGCAGGGTGTGCGTCGTCCCTACTATTTTTGACCACAGAAGTACCCGCTAGTAGCCCAGGGTGGTTAAATTTATGTTAGGACTGCCTGGAGATGGCACGCGGTGTAAACCACTGCACTGTTTTACCTTGCGTTGAGCCCCCTCCCCGGGGACTCGACCATCCAGGACCTGCCTTGGATGCGGCCCAGCTGCGCAACCTTGGCTCAGGCTCCCACCAAAATCATGTAAAATCGTGCAAGATAAGGAAGGCAAAATTGCAGAGGGAGGTAGGGCTGTTGAGAGCAGTTCAGGAGGAAAAAAGAACAACATGGAAGGGTATAAAACCCTAAAGGAAACCCGTAGTGAGGAGGTGGTAGGTCAGCAGCATGGAGCAGCAGGGGCTGACCCTTCCCCACCTGCCTGCCGCCTGTGTCAGCAAATGCTCCTTAGGGGTCTTATCAGGGTGGGGAGCATACTAATGCCTGGTAACTCATTAAACCCCAGCTATCTTTTGTGCGTATTCACCAAGAAATGGCTGCTTTGTGGATACCCAGCTAAGCTGTGTGTACCTTGCTTGCAGAGCCGCTTGGCACATGGTAAGAGCTGGCTGGGTAAGGTGACCCAGAGAGAGCTGGCTGTACCCTAAAGAGTGACAAAAAGACTCTACAAATACACATGAAACCAGATACGCTTTTGCATGCCTGCAGCTCTTTCTAAAGGCTAACGTATAGTGAGATACAAGCCTGTCCCGCCTGGCAGCCACCGGACTTGGTCAGCCTCGGAGGAGAGCACTGACGACATTTTCTAAAGTGGCACCATGCCTCTCTCGTGCCCCTGGAGAACTGTTCCCAAAGCAGGGCTGGACTTCCAAGGCTCAAGCAAGAACTGAGATGCTCCTAAAACCAAGGGGAAAAAGCATAAGAAATGGAGCAAATACTTCATCTTGTACTAGTTCTACATGTAGATACTATAGTTTTTTCCATCTTGACCATTGCTTTTAATACTGATGAACACTTAAAAAACCACGCCAGACCCCCAAACCTGCCAGATTTATCCTTCCAGTATTTGTTTTGAGTAGCTATAAATTTTTGAATTAATTTTATTTTGACTTCATTGCAATTCTTAGCACTGCTTTCTATGGTTTAACTGCATGTTATATGAAAAGTTGCTTCCTCCTGCTTGTTTAAATCAGCTCCTTACTAACTTCACTGGAATGCCCTGCAACTCTTGCACCGAGAGAGGCGATGCAAAATCTTTCCATCTTCACCTCCCTTACACCATTCGTGATGCTGGAAACCTCCAGTGTATTCCTCCTAACATATGCCTTAACTTTATATCTTTCCAAGAAATAGTAAAAATCCCTTAAAAATCCATTTTTTTGAATGTTACGCTTTCTAAAGAAGGAAGAAAGGACTGCAACTCACGATTGTGTTTATTTCTTTCTTTGATGATCCATGTGTAGTTTAATATGATAACTACTAATGAGAGGCGCTACTCTTAAAAAAGGGATACCTCTTTCTGTCAGTTACAGACACATGTAGAAGGATTGTTGGGCAAGATATTTTACTATAAAAAGCACTCTTTTTATTTACAATGTGGAGGCTTTCAAAAGTGATCCTAAATGTCACTGGTCATGGAAAAACAGAAGTGGGCCTTGTGTGGTAAAAAGAAGTGCATGATTTCTAGGTGTGTACAAATTGTTTTGAAATGTATCTGAAGAATATTTATATACATATGCAGTGTTCTCAATACCGTCAAAAGATGCAACATGAACAATAGGTGATAGGGCTGAGCAATATTATGTTATTCAAGGCGCTTCCTTGAAAATGCATTAGCTAGGTATATACATTTTAAAAAAAGAAGTAAGTCTTCCAATTCAATGTTGACTGAAAAACAAGTAAAAAAAGTTGCATTCTGAGTTGGAATCAAAGTGCTTTCTTATGAATTATAAGCACTTTATGGAAGGCTTAAATAAAAGTTTAACGTTGCTCCCATAGCTTGTAGCTGTAGACACCTATGAATTGCTGAAGTAATTCTCTATCGACAGAAAGATTCTTCTTTAGTGACCAGCTGAGAAAATATACTTTGTCTTTCACTTTCTGTATTCATGCTACATAAAGATTAACTAGAAGATTATGTTCCACTCCCACCTAGTGGCAAATAAAATATGCACGGTATAATATATATATATTTTTAAGGACTACAGGAATCTGTGTTGCCCTTCCTAGAAATGACTGCATGGAGACAGTGGTTTTACTGCAGCTTTGCTTGTGGCAGAGATCAGCTCTGAGTAGCTTAAAAATTAACGTACAAACAACTTCTAAATTAAAGTAAACCTACCTGAGTCAGTAAAGATGAAAAACAAAAACATGATTCTGTACCTGTAACTAGGCAGTTTTTTTTGTACAAAAGAAAATTAAGACAAATTTAGGCCAGGGTTTTACAACTTAGCTTTATTTTTTCACTTTCAATGTATGCGGTTAATAATAGGATGAGACTAAGATGACAGGTCTTGTACATAAAAAAAAAAGTGAGTAGCAGTTTATTTGGCTTTAAAATAGGCCACACAGAGTGTGCCCCTCCAGCAGCACTTAGCAGGACCCCAAGCTGGCTGGAGCTGCCAGTAGCTGCTTGGGTTCTTGCTTTGTAGTCAGGTCCAGCTCAGACGGCGGGTGTGGGGACAGTGGTTACCGAATACCAGGGGACCAAATTCAGCCACTGGGGCTTGCACAGCCCTGAAGACATCATGGATGTGATTTAGCTCTGGGTTAAAACACCTCAACATAGGAGTCTATAATCTTGCCATTTGCCTGTAGAACTGGCATAGACTAGTGCTGCAGAGTCAGCTTTCATTAAAGACCATGCCTAGCACTGTGGTTGCAAAGCAAATCTACTGGAGCTGTTTTTCTAGAAACAGACTGATGCAACTCTGAGACTGGAATTAAGATGTATAAAGACATGTTAATTAGCTTGTTTGATTAGCTACATCATCTTGGAAGCACAGAATCATGAAATTATATGGTTGGGAGAGGCTCCAAGAGGTCATATAAGTCTATTCCTGTGCCAAAAGGCAGTACCTCCTCTATCAGCAACATTCCTGGACAAGTAGTAATACAACCTAGTCTTTAGTATCTCAGAAGTTGAATCTTCCGCATTCCTGCTACAGCTTATTCCATGCTTCTGTATCCCCAGTGTTAGAAGTTTGGGTTTGTTTTTTTTTTTCTAATATCCAATCTGAATCTTCTTTGTTGCAGTTGAAGCCTGTTCATTCCTGTATTCCCTGTAGACAGTCCTGTTCCCAGTTTGGGATTTTCTTGAGTGGAGGTTGTCTTCTCTCCAGACTGAAAAACCTCTGTTTGTTCAGTCTTTCCTCATAGGTCATGTTTCCTAGATCTCTGGTCATTCTGATTGCTGTCCTCTGGACTTACTTTCTCAGAAATAAGCAGTGTGGTTAGGCCAGATGGGTCATTTGATATTTTTATGGTTTGATGGGAATATGCTCTTTTCCATCAGCCAGTAATGGATTCCATCAGCCCTGCAGAAACATTCAGTTTTCATTCAGTTTCACTGCGGGTTCATGATAGTTTCTTTTTGAATAGTTTTCCAATTACTTTTGCTCCTAATACAGTAATTTCATCTGTAGTTTACTTATGAGAATTCCCTTTTCCAAGTCAAGCTACATGACATCTGCTATTTCTCCTCTACCCGTAGAAGGAATCTGTTTTAGATTAGTATTTGTCCTTGACAAATCCACATTGACTGTTACTTACCTCCTTGTTTTATAGATGGTTAAATATACTGGGTTGTTTGTTTCAGTGGTTTGGGGGAACTGAAGACAACTAGCTATCCTTCTGTGTTTACTCTTGGTTTTGTCTCCTTTTAAAGCTAAGTGCCACAGTCTCCCTTTCAAGTTTTACAGTAACTCATCTGTCCTCCAGCTGTGCTCAAAGGTTGCTAATGTCAGTTTGTTTAATCCAATAGGATAGTTTTCATGAGGCCTGGCTGATTCGAAAAAACACTTTTCTTATTTAAATGCTTTCTAATCCGTCTTTTCTCTATTCTAAACAGTGATTTTTGGTTCATTAGCTAATTGATTTCTGGTTTTGTGTGAAGGCAAATACAGAAAGGCATTTGGTCTTTCCTGGTGTCATCTGTCAATAGATTGCCTTTCCAATCAAGCAACAGATCGACATTTTTCTCGGTCGTCTTCTTGCTACTTGATATCCCTACAGATTGATTTCCTGTTGCCTTTGAAATCCCTCATCTGCTTGCATCTCCTCTTCCCCCTGCACCCCCCGAGCATTTCTGATTTTCCCCCTAATTGCTTATGCTATTATTTTATATACACCCCAATCAATCTGACCTAGTTTCCATGGCTGTATGCTTATTTCCTGCATTTGATATAATTGGAAACACCATAAGATAGATAAACTGATTTCTTCTCATTGCAGCTCCTGTCCTCCCTCTGCATGGAGAAAACTCACTTGCAAACTGGCATCTGTACCCTGACAAGGTTTCCAGGAGCCCTTTTTCTCTTTATATTTGAGACCTGTGAGATTTTACCTGTGAATTCTCTGTGCTTATTGAAGTCTGCCTTCCTGAAATCCCTGTTTTATTACCCTCTTCTGCCTCTTATCTTCTTAGGGAACGTGAACGTTATCTTTACACAAATAGTCTTGCATTCTCAATCACTTTCTGCCTCTGGTAAGGCTAAAATCTACAAAAGCCTTCTCTAGCTGCGTCTTGTACCCTCTTAAAAAACAAAGCACCTCAACAGCTATGTGCAGCTGTGTTCTTTTTCCAACAGTTTTGGGTTAATTGAACACCTTCACTAGTGCTGGCTCTTGAATAGTTGCAAGCAATCCTGGCTTTCATCGGCCTCATCTACTTTGGTGACCAAGAGTCACCTAACTCCTGATGCTAACAAACACATTCCTCCTCCCATCTGTTTTCACCAAAGTTTATTAAAAAAGCCTTTCTCCCTCAGCATTTGGACTTATGAACACCACGGATACACACAGCAATCCTTTCTCTCTTTTTTCCCAGAACAAACTACACAACTTATATTAACATCTGATTTTTTCTGTAAATCTAATCATGGATGATAATATGGGCATAACCCATAATAGGGGATAATTGCCATGATACAAAAGTTCCTTTAACTGATGGGATTTATTTTCCTTCCCTTGCGGGAAGCGTTTTGTAGTGGCGTGACTGTTCCATGCTAGTGAGGCTGAACTGCTCTAAGTTTGTGGTTGTGACTAAAGGTATGCAATGCTGGTGTGTTTCTGAGGCCTATGCTTCCTTCATATGTTTTTAAAGCATCAAAAGTACAACTTAACCAATTGATACATGCTACAGTTTAGTTTTATATCCAGGATTCTGCAACACAGTGATTGAAATTTTAAAGACACCTTCTCATTAATTGAAACTAATATCAAGGATAAATTAAATGAAATGAAGAAGGCTGTAGTGACATCATTGATTGATGTATTGTATTCAGTAAAAGACTCTATTCTTCTCTTCACTGAACTCAGAAGAATCTCAGATCTATTCCATCCCACTTCCGAGAGTCTAGGTGCTTTGACGTACAGCTCACAGTGATTTTACCACAGAGTACACAGGCATTGATTGTCATTTATTTTGCCCAGCTGCGGTGGGTTGACCCTGGCTGGATGTCAGGTGCCCACCAAAGCCACTCTATATCTCCTCTCCTCAACCGGACAGGGGAGAGAAAATACAATTAAAAGCTCATGGGTCGACATAAGGACAGGGAGATCACTCACCAATTACCATCATGGGCAAAACAGACTCAACATGGGGAAATTAGTTTAATTTATTACCAGTCAAATCAGAGTAGGATAATGAGAAATAAAACTAAATCTTAAAACACCTTCCCCCCACCCCTCCCTTCTTCCCAGGCTCAACTTTACTCCCAATTTTCTCTACCTCCTCCCCCTGAGCGGTGCAGGGTGATGGGGAATGGGGGTTGCAGTCAGTTCATCACAAGTTGTCTCTGCCTCTCCTTCCTCCTCAAGGGGAGGACTCCTCACACTCTTTTCCTGCTCCAGCATGGGGTCCTTCCCACGGGAGACAGTCCTCCATGAACTTCTCCAACATGAGTCCTTCCCACGGGCTGCAGTTCTTCACAAACTGCTCCAGCGTGGGTCCCTTCCACAGGGTGCAGTCCTTCAGGAGCAGACTGCTCCAGTGTGGGTCCCCCACAGGGTCACAAGTCCTGCCAGCAAACCTGCTCCAGCGTAGGCTTCTCTCTCTCCACGGGTCCACAGGTCCTGCCAAGGAGCCTGCTCCAGTGTGGGCTTCCCACAGGGTCACAGCCTCCTTTGGGCATCCACCTGCTCCGGCGTTGGGTCCTCCACAGGCTGCAGGTGGATATCAGCTTCACCATGGAGCTCCATGGGCTACAGAGGGACAGCCTGCCTCAACATGGTCTTCACCATGGGCTGCAGGAGAATCTCTGCTCTGGTGCCTGGAGCACCTCCTCCCGCTCCTTCTTCACTGACCTTGGTGTCTGCAGAGTTGTTCCTCTCACATATTCTCACTCCTCTCTCCGGCTGCAGTTGTGCAGGTTTTTTTTCCCCCTTCTTAAATATGTTATCCCAGAGGTGCTACCACCGTCACTGATGGGGTCGGCCTTGGCCAGCAGCGGATCTGTCTTAGAGCCAGCTGCCATTGGCTCTATCGGACATAGGGGAAGCTTCTAGCAACTTCTCACAGAAGCCACTGCCGTAACCCCCCCGCTACCAAAACCTTGCCACGCAAACCCAATACACCAGCTTATGTTCCAAATGTATACTTCATCAAGGGATTACAATACAGATAGAACCATAGAAACCAACATCCTTGAAGATAAGATACTCACCTTTTAAAATTACATTCCATTGCTTTTCCAAAACATTACACTGAAGTTTTACTTTGAAGTGTTTGGTTAGTGAGGTGAGAGGGAAACATACTGTTAGATGGTTAGATAGTAATTCTTAGCTTTCCTGAAATTAAAATCTTCTATTTTCTCAGGTGATTCTTTGTATTATTCAGAATATTTGAAGATTAAGTTCAATTCAGACATAGGCTCTCAAAAAAGATAATACAAAGAATTTCTAAATCCTCATTTGGGTATGCAGGTAGTTGTGGAGTCAGTGCAATTGAGGAGCACATCTAAGTTTTGGCTTGAAGGCATTGGCTTTCTAGTATTTTAATAGGCAAACCATTCAGTAAACAGAAGGGATCTCTATAATTCCTCAAGAGGTCTTTGGAGAGATTTAAGCCCTGTATATTATATTTACGAATACTTCTCATCATGCAGCTTTGTAGTGATGTTCTTGCTTTTTAGACTGTTGAAAATAGGAAAGGCAGCTATTTGATGCTTAAAATGTCTTCACTTCCCAGAGAGTATTCTTCCTATGAAGTTTTATTCTTGACATCATGCTTATCTACAGTGAATGTTATCACATATAATGGATTACAGCCTATTTCATCAAGAGAAAAAGAAAAAGGAGGTGAATTTTTGAGTCCAAATATCTAATTTTCTTCAACTAACCAAAGAAAAGGAGAAATAAGAAACAAGACAAAAAAGAAAAGCAGAAAAACTTTCTTCAAAAGATTGACTATGTTGTGTCAGTAGGACTGTCTCCACTTGTGCATTGAGTGAAATTATCAGTAAGATGGAAAGAAAAGCCAATCCACTACAGAAAAGTGAGATTTCAGAAGCTACCAGTACTGCTCTAGAAATTCACTTTATGCAGCAGAACCTTCGGGGGCAAACTCTTTCTCTACATCCTTTCCTAAGCTTGAGTATCTGACCTAGCATGCAGGTTTTATGTGAAAAATCTTCCATACCATGGGTTATCATGTTTCAGAGCCATAACGTATTTTCCATATTCGAGACCTGCTTTCATTAGGTTTCCTGTGGTGCCTGGGAGGTCATCCTCAGCTGTTCTTCTTTTTGTCTTGGATCTGAGCTCTGCCGAACACCATTGTCCCTCTGCACTGTGGTAGCAGAACACCTTGGCTTTGGGCATACGGGCACATATGTGGTGTGGAAACCTCCAAACCTTCTCCTGGAGTTCCGGGAAGAGGAACCAAATGTTATTTTCCTTTTGTCTGAAACTTCTCTTTTAACAAAAGGGCAAGAATTTATCTGCAAGTGAAGAGGTACCAAAGTTTATCCTAAAATGGAAACCAGCAGCAGCACGTGTCCTTCCCAGTTTCATGTATCTGCTTTAAGAACTGTTGTTTTTGAAACAGCACGTAAGTGAATGCATTAAGTGAGTTCTGTTATGTGCTCTTTGTCGCGTGGAGCAGAAAGAATATTAAATGATGAAAAGCAGGTGTGAAATATGTTCTGCAAATACACTGGAGATATGTCTTGATTTGAAAACAACTTGGGAGGTCTATCAGGATTTCTTAGAAGAAAAAAATATTTTCAGGCCTTGATAATTAAATGAAATGGTTTGTTTTGCCAGTTCCCCTTGTGGTATCAGCTGTGAGAGATTTTTAAGGTCATAATTTTAGTCAGAAATAATACTGAGTTCTTTAAAAAAATGGCTCTACTAGTAGTTTGTATAGTACTTTTGTTATTATTTTAATTATTAATGTTACGAACAAAAATTCATGACACTCTAGTGAGATGAGGATGTGAAATGTGATGTGAAGGTTGCAGCTGCTTCGGGGTCAGTAAGCAAAAGGCATGGTGCAATGTGGAGAATTGTTACTTAACACTGATGAAATTATTTTTTAAAGTTGTATACAAAACAGTTACATAGAGGGTGGTAAAGGGCTGTGTTTAAAAATGAAAAAGCAGATGGAAGGGAGTTTATCGGTATTTTAAATATCTGTAGTATACAAACAAAATTTGCTGTTGATATAAGGGCATTCTGGATACAGAGGAGAACTGGAATAGCCAATTTTTTATGAGTTCCCGAACATGACTTCTCCAATTGCTTCCCAAGCAGCAGGGGAAATGAGATAAAGTGGCACAGTACAGGGCGTTTACAAAATAGAAATTCATATTACAGGTCCCTGTAAGCTGTGAATGCATCAGCTGGAAATGGCAGAACTGTACTAGTATTAGTACAGTTAATATTTTCTGTATTAGTTGATTGCAGGTTGTGTATGAGGGTGATGGGAAAATGGGGAGACAAGGAAGATGAAAATGTGATCTCGGAGCCTGTCAAGCCAAGTATTTCCAGTAGCGATGAAGTGGTGTGTGCCACTGGCGATATTCCTGTGGCACCTCCTCTGCACTCCTGTGTGCAATTCTGGCTACCTGTGTTCAGGATAGTTTTGAATGACCCACACTCAATAAAGATGAGCGGAAACTCCTGTTGGGACCATTATCTCCTGTTCCATAAGAAGAGATTGAGAAAGCTTTGCTTGCTTAGTCTGCTTAACCTGAGAGAGGATAGGAGCAAAACTGGTTTGAAAAATTGTATTTGGAGAGCGTTATCCTTGTTACACTGCCAGCAGGGAAGGGAAAGCTCAGAGGGTTCAGCAGCATCTGTCCTTGGCGCATTTTTACTCCATCCTTTTACTAATGACTAAGTAGGATGTGCTTATTAAATTTGCCAATGACTGAAACCTGAGACAAATTGCCATGCTGGTGTTCGGAGAAACGACTTGAAAACCAGACAATCCATGGAGCTGTGGGTTTATTTCCCATATCTGTATCTGCCCTGCACATTATGTGAGCATGCCCTTCCCCTCGTCCCCCCTGCACTCCTTGTAAGGTGCCGGTTCCCCTCACCATGTGTTATTTCCCAGCTCTGCTCCGCACTGGGGCCGGTTCTTCCTCATGTTCCCCGGCTCTGAGCTGGGCAAGGGGCAGTGGGCGACAGGGCTAGCCTAGCCCTGAGCTAGCCCAGGCAGAGGGGCCAGCTGACAGACCAGACAAAATAAATGCCCAGTGAGCTCACACTGCAGCCTGGCCCTCTGCAGCGGCTGTAGTTTCCATCTTTTCCTTCTATCCAATCATCGATTTTCACACAACTTGAAAGAACTTAATACCTTTGGAGCTTTTCAACTAAATCAGATAAAGAGGCAAATGAGTTCCAAGAAAGTTGAAGGAAATAAGAAAAAAATATCAGGTAAACAGATAAAGCAGCTGCCTAAATGCATATCTTTTGTTTTCTCAGGAATCAGGTGGAAAATACGATGCAGTTCAATTTGCAGTAACTCTTCAAGTGAGATAGGGAATAATTGCCATATAGCAGCTCTTTGGAAAATGATATGGGAGCTAAAGTGGCTCCCAACATAATCATCATTCAAAAATTCAGACATCATATTAGTACATATATGAAAAGGAATAGAATATTTCAAACTTCTCAGCATGGTAAGGTCTCTGCAGTACTGCATCTGTTCTTGGACACCACAGCTCAAAGTGATGTGGGCCAACTGGAAACAGCCCAGAATGGCTAGATGTATCGACAGTGTGATTTAGGAGGAAAGGTTGAAATAATTTGTATGATTTACTCTACAAAAAAAGAGGGAAGCATGCTAACGGTCTTCAAAGGCTGCTTGTAAAAGGAAGTTTTCCATGCAGGTTTCCATGTCTGTAGTGGCTGAGACAAGAAGAAACAAACCTATTTTTTCAGGAAGGGAAGATGCAGATTAGACATTAAGAAAAAAAAAATCTCCGAATAGAGTCTGGAATAGGTTGCCTAAATATTCTTTGTATTCACCATTACTTAAGGCCTTAAGTTGCGGGTAAGACAGGTATTTGTCAGGGATGATATTGATGTATACAGATGATCCCACTTTGGGGCAGGGAAATGGCTTACATGACCTCTTGAATTTCTTCCAGCTTTATTATTCTAAGACTCCATGTTTGATCTCTGCAAATGCATAGAAAAGAAGAAGAATTATTTACTTTAAGGAACAATATTGACAAAAGAACCTGTGAATTCTGGCTGTACATCAGTTCCTCTGGAAATTAGAAGAAATCTTCTAACCATCCAGGGACAGTTTTCCATACAAAATGCAAATCTAACTGGCTCCAAGCAGGAATATGATCAGTTTAGGAAGGTATGCTGCATGTTTTCTTCTGATTCCAGGGGACTTGGCTCAAAGATATAGAAAGACCCTTCTGGTAATCTTACATATGCATGATCTTTGCTTCTCAAAAGAAGGCAACTGAATGCTTTAAGCCCACAGGAGTCCTGCTATGGCATTCAGCTTGTGAATGAGGCAAGTGAATCTGACTCACAGTGGTGTGCAAACTCACCTCTCCTTTTAATGTGCTTCTTGGTACATTCTTTTCTAAAGCTTTATTTTATCAGCTTTTACCCTCTTCTGATGTTCCAGTTCAATATCTAGGGTTTTATAATCATTGCAATGACAGTGAAGCATCACGAACACTGGATGGTGGCATTGCAGAATGAATCAGGCATGCAAAACAAGCAGCTTCTATTTATACACACAGATATCCTAGTAATCAAAGAAAAGATTTGCAGAGTAAAATGTGTTGTAAAATACTTTATATATAATTTGCTTTTGGAAAAAGAGCTGTAACTACCACGTAAGCTCGCCCAGTAGTTCAGATTTTCTCTTAAGTGAAAAGATGAACGATTCTGAAAAAAAAAGCAGTATAATTTATGGCATTTGTTCTCACAGAATAATCGTTGATTACTTAGCTTTAAGAATACAGCCTATGTAACAAACAACATAGAGCAGACAGAGGTTTTATAAGGGAGTTAATCCTGCAGGGAGGAAAGGCAGAAATACATTTGTTGCAGGCTTCTTTAATTTTCTTTTGTTTTATTGCAGTTGTGGTTTTACTTAAGCTCTGCAAGGGTGAGAAGCAATGTGAGTTCCTAGATGTTCAGAAGGGATACCCATCCTCTGTGGCCTCATCTCAGTTTAGGAGGTAGCGAGATACCTGCAAATTAGGGGCAGGTAATATATATGGCTTTTCTTTCAAAGAGTCTCTCTGATATGATAAAATGCTTTCTACCTTTCTTGCTGAAAAAAGAGCAAGAGTCCCTTACTGTGGAACCAGAGTCAAAGCTGGCAGCAGCTGCCAGATTTTGCTTTGTATCATCCATTTTGTATGTGTGAGTAAACTTTCAGGTGTTTCAGGTTGGTCCTTTATAGCTGGATATAGCAGAGGCACCTGTTGATGCAGATAGGAGATTTTACTGTCTCAAGTATCTACTTCCCAGCTCGCTCCCAGGAAACCAGTCCTCTCCGAAACAAGTCCCAGGAGGGGTTGGTTCAGGCCAACCTCCATTCCTACTGCCAAAAGGCAGTACGGACCTGCCCATGCCAGGTCTGTCCACTTCTGCTGGAGGACACCATCCTCCAGCACCATCCCCAAGCTTTGGCTGCCACTGCCCAGCACTTCCATGTACCCTCCTGCCATGCCCCAGGGCGTGCGGCATCCCTCCTTGATTTCATGCTATGAAAACACCAGTCTGGAGGGTGTCACCTTGTCCTCCCATTATCTGAGATACTTTGAGCCAAAAACAGTGCAGACCTGGACCATTCTTATGTAGCATGACAGGGGCATCGCTCTGACCCTGTGATGAGACCCGGGGCCAAGAGTGGCACTGGATGGATGTGGCCCATCAGCTTTTCGGGAGGTGAGGATTGACCAGGGTAGACACAACCCCTCTATGCCACTTGGCCTGGCCTTTGTGTCAGTGGACTTAGCACTGCAAATATGGCTACAAGGTACAGTCAGGTGGTGAGTGGATTTTCGGAGATCTGATTTTTCATCAAAGGCATCCACAGAAGGAGCTAGGCTGGATTTAGGCTTTTAAGTCCTTTTCTAGATACAGCTCTACCGTCTATTTTATTGGTTTTGAAACTGTCTCTTTTCCCTGTGTGGGATAGCAAATGACTAAATTGCTTCCCACTTTAAATGGGACTAAGCCCCTCGGGGCAGAAATTTATTAGTGATACGCAAAACTATATTTCAAGCCCCAAGTTGTTGAAAAATGATTCATTATTGCTTAAAATGACTTTAAATTGTTTAAGGCAAAGGAACCAATGGATCCAGCTCCGGAACACCCATGTCTTGAGCTAAGTTCAGGCACTGCCTTGGACGAAGGCAGTGCAGGGGGACAAAGGGAGAGAGAAGACATAAGTCCCAGTTTGCTTAAACTTCCCTGAAATGAAATGTTTGCGCATTTTGAAGACCTGTTTTGTATCTGTCAATGAGAAAGTAAACATTAAATGTACCATTTGAATGATTTCTCCTTTAGGTTTCGGATGCTGCTCAGAGACACTAGATGGCACCTTTTGTTTGCTACGTGCATGGGGCCAGAAATAGGGCCCATCTGAACGCTGTTGAAAGCTGACAATTATTTTTGAAGCAACTGGTGCATCCATATGGATCCTTGCTGACGAAGGAGACAAAAATATCCTGGTGCTCCATATCCAGAAAAATGGGGAGGACAGAGCACCTATTAGCTACCTTGCTTCCTCTTTTTATATCTCCTCTGCAGTGTAGCTGGTGTGGCATTGAAACACCCCATTTAGTTAAAGAACAGGCTGGGAATGGTTGTGTTCATGATGCATTGTAAGGAAATGGTTTTGGTAAAAGCTGGACATGATATAGGCAGGTAGGGTGGGATTTAGGCCAATAGGGTATAACATATCACAACGTGAAAGTGCAGGGTATGGACATGTGAGTCTGTAGCACAGTTCAGCTGCCTCATCGCAGGTATCTGGTGTCATTCAGGGTACCATAAAGGATCCTACATGAAGTCCAGCCACTGCTCCTGGAAGGCATGGGTTATATCTGCCCAGCCTCTGGGTCTGTGTCTGGGTCACCTCTGCATTGGGTGGGTGACTGTACTGAGCTCCTGTTATGGGTGGTGGAGAAGATGTGGTGAATCGAGGTTGTGGAGCTGCTCACCTTACGTGAGCACAGATGCCTGTCAGCCCAAACTCTCTTCCCCCTCCACTGTCTGTACTAGCTAGATTGCTGTTGATCAGGCACCTGAGCCCTAGGTAGATACTTCAATGTGGATGACTGCAAAAAGGAGGGGAGCCCCACACCTGGTAAGCAAGCATCCTCTGTATTTGTCTCCTGATCTTAGACTCATGTAGCTTGGTGACACCCACATTGTAAGCAGAGAGTACGGGATGTCATAGCCTCATGACTACAATGAGGGAACATGAGGAAACAGACAGGGATTACCAGTATGGTTTGCCAGTGATGTGAATGAATGTAAACATAACACGGCAATGGTGCCCTTGTAGGAAGAAAATTTGGTCCGAGGCAAAGCTATTTTTTCTCAGTTCATTGCTGAGAAATCTCTGACTGTTCCCCCTAATAAGTTTCTACAGCTGTGTATTTTTTAGAAATAATTTTACTAAATTAGTAAAATTTTACTAAATTAATTTTAAAATTAAAAATTTTTAAAAATTTAAAAATTAAAATTTTACTAAAATAATTTTACTAAATTAGCAGTTTTGGAAAAATCTGCTCTGAGCTAATTGTGCAATTTCTCCTCTTGTTTATCATGGTGTAACCCCGCATTCTCATCTTCCACAAGCAGGGGATTATGACTGTGCTGTCTTGTAGGACTTCTCAGGTACAGACCACTAGGACCGCCTAAATCATCAGTCCAGTGCCCTGACATCAAAAGCCTCATCTGGTCAATGTTTAATCCACAAGGATCTGCAGAATCCCTGTTCCACACAGAGCAGATACCACAAGCCATGAAACATCTCCTTTGCCCCTTGCAAATAAGCCTTACCTTTAGTACAAAAGCTGAAGTACTAGAAATTCAATGAAAGGTCACAGAAAAGAGCAAGGGAAGATCTAAGCCTAGAGCCAATGACTTGGACTGCTGCAACGGGAGCTGATTTGTAAGGAATAAAGGCCCAGAGGATGCTGGGGATTGGGCTATGTCAATGTTACAGAGAAAAGCAATGACCCTCTACCCCAGTGGTGCTGTCACTTTGACTTGGGGGGAAATTCCTTCCTACCCTTGTATATGGTGATCTGTCCAAGCATGAGCTGGTCATCAAGACACATAAACCAGCTTGCTAGAGGTTTTCAGTACTGTCAATGTATTCTGCCTGTCATCCTATTTTTGAAGCTAGACTATGTCTCCTGCTTTCAAGTGAGGAGGAAAAAACCTAAGAAGTCAAGTTATACATTAACAAGAGAAAAAAACACCTTCCTGCCCACTGCAAGCAACTAGTAGAAACCCTGAAACAAGGATCTAATTAAAAACAGTGTAAAAATCATGCAAATTTACCCTGTCAAAAAATAGCCATTCAGACTCCTTTTAGAGCCCTTGCAGTTCCTGTATTCACTCCTACAATCTCCATCTGACATGCATTAAATCTAAATAAAATAAATCTACTACATTACATTTATCTAAAAAGCTGGTTATTTTTCAGAAAAAAAAAGGTTATACAATTAGAGTCACACATTTAAAATAAAAAATTAGGTGTTTCTCATTAGGAGAGAGATCCAGACATCTCCATATAGTTGCCTACAGCATATATGTCTACATGTGAACTAGGAGTGTAACTTCCCATTATAGTCAATCAAGATCTAGGGCTGGATTCAGCTGCCCGCATGTAGGCTTCTGGTGGCATTTGGGACGCGCTTTGGTATCTGAGATGTCTGATTTGGGCTGACAGATACAGCACAGGATCTCTGTCCTTCCAGGTAAGCATTTGGAGGCCATTCAGGATACCTTAAATGGCACTGGATGCCTATCTTTAGACAACTAAGTCAAGCCCTTAGTATTGACAAGGGAAGCCAGAGAGCTGTTCAGCTCACCTTTATCTCACCAATGTTTCCTTAGCTTGATAGCTCTCCAGGCTCCACTGACTATATTGACTGACTATAACGGGCCTGTAGACACCTAGCTCACATGTAGATGCCTACACATGGACGTCACCCCTAGCTGGTGTGCATTTGCCGGATCAGATCATAAGAAGGCATAGAGCCTGTAGGTGCTCGTGTCCAGGTGGAGGGGAAAAACCTGTCTTCCCGTTCCCTCTCTATGGCTGGTGCACAGGCCCATCTGTGATCCATCATTAGAATGAGGGTCATACTTCAGGAGAAAAAAAAAGAGTGGTATCCGTGATCTGTTGTAGGTCTGAGCCACATGCTAATGGTTACAGTGAGTACCATTGCAATAGGAGGGCGACTGGTAGGACTTCTCAAGCCGGATGACTTGCATTTGTAAAACCCAATGAGACAGATATAAATGCTTAATAGTTGTTTGCCTTGCTGAAGCAAGAGTCAATACATCCTCTGTTGCAGATAGGACTTCAAATCTACAGTTACACACAGAAGATGTGGAACAAATGACACTTCAGTCACTGTATTTTGAATTGTAACTTTGATTATACAGGAACAAAATGCTCCCTTAGTGTCTTGTGATCCTGCCTTACTTCACAGAACCTTTTAAATCTCTCCATTCACACATCCATACATCACATTTTGTGCTTTTTTGCTATCTTTTCATCTTTTGCTACCTGTTTTAGTACATGCGAACAGAGGATGTGGAGCAAAATGTGCTGCTGCATAGAGAAGTGAATACGCAGAGGGCTTGCACCACGGCTTTTGTCATTCCCATCTGTTAAAAAGGTGATAAAAGTTACCATCTCCAGAGACCCAGAAACGTCCCCATTACGGTTCAGTAGCTGAGGGGAAGCAGCTGAAGGCAGAGGGGGATCCCACACTCAGGGGATGTATCCCCTGATACAGCCCAACCTAACCAGTGGTTTGAGTGCAGGAAAGCGTGTACGTGATGGGAGCAGCGGGCAGGGAGACCTGCACATGGGATGCAGGGCTCCTTTGCTAATGGCAAGCTGAAATGGCTCGGCTTTGACCCTGCACATCTTCACAGAGACCCCTTAACTGCTTGGACTAACATGGCTGTGCCCTTCTGGACGTGTTCCAATTTAAATCAAACGCTGCCGTGCTCCGGGAAGGCTGCTCCCCATTACAGCCTTGCAGAGGTTGCGTGGTGCAAAAGCCATAGGATGTGCCTTCATCCACTCAGGTGCAAATTTAATCAAGCAGTGAAACCCTGATAAAATCTTTCATTTAGAGCAAGAAAAAGCAGGTGCAAGGCATTTTGGTGGTGAAAGCTTGGCGTTAAGGAACACATTCCTTGTACAGGGGACTGGTGTTAAATTTTTTTTACTATGATATTTCATGAGGAACCTTTCACTAACAGCCTACCATTAATTGCTAGGTGGTTGGTCTTTTATTTCTCTTTGATCTCAGACGTTCGTACATGGATAAGGAAAAAAACCCAGAATATTTTTCCCTGAACAAGGCATGGTTACAATAGTTGGCTGCCATGAAATAAGAAAAGCAATGGTTTTGTGGCTTGAGCGTGATAATTTCAAAGCACGAAGCCAGTTGTTAATTATTTCTAATTAACCTAAAACAAGTAGCTGTAACTGTAGCAAAGAAATTTCATCAAGCTAAAAAGGTGAATTTTTACCGTTGTTCTTTTCTGCTAAAGGAAAACAAATGCATCAGTATTTCATTTTTTATTCCATACAAGTGCATCAGGTAGAAACATCCCTTGGCCACAGAGTCCCCAGCTGCTCTGCTCTGCAGACGCACTGAGCAAGCCCTTGGTTTCTCAGCTGTTTGAACGGCAGTACTTGACACACAGCTTGTTTGGCATCCTCTCTTTAGTAAGTAAATGTGGCTGAAGAGCCTACTGAATAATTTATTGTGTTTTCAGAACCTCACTAGCCAGGCCAATTAATATTTAGTGAAAACCATATTCCTGGCTTTGAAAGGCAGGTTATTGGCAGGGAATGAATGGCTGCGGTCGGCGAGGACTACATGTCTCTTATAGGTGCTTAACCGACAGGTCAGGAGGAGGAGGCTGGTCCCTCCCAGGGCTCGCACGGATAAGGAGCTACTTGTGGTAGACATTAATACAAGCACTAAAGTTCAGACCCCTGTGGCACACTTTGGTGAGTCTCCAGTCTGAGAGACCAAGACCCAAGGTGTGCTGCAGGACATTTGCACAGCAAAGGTGGGATGAGTGGGATGTCTATCTCCAACAAGATGAGCTGCTGTGTCTTGCATACGTGTTTCCCTTTTCTTTGGTAAAGAAAAGCAAAAAGGGATGAAATACGAGTGGAGAATTTACACCTGAGGAGGAAGGCAATAGATGCGAATATGTCTGCAGTGCTCAGTCTGGCCTTCAGGTTCTGGGAGCCTTCTCATGACCCCGCTTTCAATGATGATGCTTCCTTTCAGTTTCTTATCTCTCTCCTTGCTTCTCATTTTGCATTTTATGTTGAAAATACGTTGTACCTGTGTACCTGTGTCAGGGACTAAGATCTGTGTTTTGAGTAGATGATAAGTTAGCAGAATTGGGTTGCATTGCAGTTTAATATTTTTAAGAATTTGATTAATCAACTTGCAGTCAGTAGATGAACCCAGAAAAGAGCACCAGAATAATATCTCAGTGAGATATCGAAGGCTGGCCTGGAATCGCCTCTTCTTTTCCTGATACTCTCAGGATTCTGCTCTTGAAAATTATAATAATAGCTTTTGTAATCATGTCTCATACCTCTAGAAAAGGAATCATTAAGAAAAAGATATTAAAAATGAGGTATTAAGGGAAAAAGGCAATCCACCAATTTCTGCAATGGGAAATTGTGTCTCACTAATCTATTAGAATTTTTTTAATCTGTCAGTAATGCGATATAAAAGTGTAAAGTGGTGTAAAAAAAAGTAAAAATAATGCATTTTACTTTTCAAAAGGTGAGTGAAAAAGTTACTTGGAAGAAGGTGTAAAAACATCACTTGTTTCTGTTCAGCGAAGCGATGTATTGTCTGTGAGTGAAAGCCAAGAAACAGGAAATAATCAGATGAATAGGAGTAATCAGATGAATCCATTTCCAACAAAGCAAAAGATTAAGAGTAAAGTACTCAAGTACTGATCTCTTGAATAATATTCCTGGAGTCTGTCATGAGTGGGGAAGGTTGGTTGGGGCTCCAGAGAACTGAACAAGGGTGAACAAAATGACAGGTGGAGCTCAGTGTCAACAAATGCAAAATAATATTAATTGGAGAGGAAAACATGATTTACTCGTTAACCTTACACCGTTCTGCCTGTGTCAGGTTAGGAAGGGGACTTGGATATGGTGGTGGACAGCTGTGTATAGCCACAGTCCAAAGAACGAAACAAGTTCATAGGTGGTAAAGGTATGGAAATAGAAGGCAGCGCTTTTATGTGATTGGTGGTGTGACTCTGTGGGGAAGACCATGTGCAGGACTGGGTGCTCACACTCTCAAGCGACAACGCATATCTATGTCAGCTTCAGCACAGGGTGACGGGAATGATTGGGAGTGTGTAAAAATATTCAGGAGAAACCATGTTTTAAAAGATCGAGATCATTTGCCTTTGAAACAAGGAGAAGTGGGAGTATGATAGCAATATATAAAACAGCAGATGATCTGGAGAAATGAGCTTGGGAACACAAGAATAAGGGAAAATCAATGGTTTAGACAAAAGCAAACACAGTTAATTGGAATTAGTTCACTTCTCATTCGGATAATACAGTATGTATCTGACTTTCACTGCCCCAACCTGGGACACCAAACATCTGGGCTTACCCACTTTTTCAGTCAATGAGTCTCACAGAGAGATAATTACAAAGTGATAGAAGGGAATCTTGTTACCACAGAAAAAATAATTAGACCGTAAAAATCATTAACCCAGAGTTGCATTTACCATTAATACTCTATCAAATGTTGATTGTGTGACTAAACTGCAAAGTAAAAGAGCAGCTGTAACCACTACCCAACAATATAAACAAGGTCATCATGGCTGTGAAAGAAAACATGAGATGGATGAAAAGGGTCCAAAAGGTACTTTCATCTATAAGTGATGAAACTGAACAGGTTTTTAGACCTAAATCATTGAATAGTTTTTCCTAATTTTCTGGTACAAAAATGATTGAAAAAAAATAGTGTCTGTTAAAAAATTTATGCACAGAGAGACATGTTCCAAAGATTCAGAAGCTGCTTGTGCACATTTAATTTGGACTCACCTAAATACATTTTGGAAATAGCAGCATTTTGCTTGGTATGAGCATGCCTGCCAAGTACATCCACGTGAAATATCTGCTTTCTGCTATCCAGTAGTCTCCATTCAACTTTCTTCATTGTTGTCATGGCAATAAGACTGTTTTTGACACTGCCATTAATGAACTCTGAGGGTGAGAAAGGTCCTTCTCCAACAAAGAGTGACACCACCACAAAGCAAACTAAATTGCTCTGACAACATATCTATTGAGAGTGAGTTCACATGTCACCGGAGCTTTTAGGATCTTATTGATGACTTTGTGGCTGCCAAAAGTCATAAAGTACTGCTGTTGTAACAGGTTTATGTTTATAGACGGTATTTGCCTGCATTGTTTGATCACCCTAATGCTGATATATTCTGTCATTTTACCTTGACAGTTGTATTCGCTATTACTCCTCTGTCAGTGAATTAATGAAGGTGTGCGTGTCAGTAATCATTTCTTATCCAAAACGGTATAATGTATATGCCATAAACACATAGCTAGGTGACAACTGATTACACTACAGTTAAGCGATAAGAGCAGTTGACAGGAGTAGTTGCGGATCACAAACTAGACATAGGCCAGCACATTCTTCTGGGTGATAAAAGCTGAAATAAAGGTGGCCCAAACCACATGTGGGTAGGGCCTTTTACAGTCATTTTGCTGCCTGTTCAAAAAAGGCCCTACCACCTGCAGAAGTTATAAAAGATATTGAGAAGACTTATTTTAAATACCATACATTAATGCGCACGGTGCTTTGCGTCGAAACAAGATCACCACCCTGGTGCAAGTGGCTCACTGATTCTAAACCTGTAGCACTGTCAGCTCAGACCTTCTCAGCTGCATAGAAATCCATGAATTTTACTTCCCCTGAATTAAGGGGCTGAAATCAGCCTGTAGCTTTATTATTTCTGGAAAACAGAGGGAATGAGGTGAGTTGTAGCAGACAGCCTGACTTGCCACAGTCACTCCCGGAAATGGCACGGTGGGGACAGAGGGGATGGATTCTGTAGGTTTGGATGAGGGGGTCCTCCTCCCACCCCAGCCTCCCTGCAAGAGGCTGCAGGAGAGACTGGCTTTCCAGGGCACTATATAGGTTTTCTTATACTGTGTAGGCAGCTGGATCTATCTGTTTTTACACACGTGGCACTCTTCTGTCTTAAGCGACTGCGTACCCCTGCTTCGGGCCAGCCTGTCTTGCACTCACCATCCCTACAGGTGGCTCTCCTGTACCTACAAGCCAAAAAGTGAAACCTTATCTTGCCCTGGCAGAGCACACAAGGACCGTCTGTGCATTAACTACTGCACAACGGTGCAAGAGCTCCAGGCCTTTGTGCCCATAGATCTTGTCCGCTATAACCTAGCTTGATCAAAAACATCACCATCCAAATTTTTTTCTTTCCCAGTCAGGGAAAAATTAGAAAAGCAGCAGGAAAATTTAATCCTGTGGGTATTTCTGAGGAGATTACTGGATAGTAGGGTACATGGAGCCATACGTGACTTTTGGCAGTAGCAAAGTCATCATAAGATCCTTAAAGCTCTGGTGACATGTGAACTCACTCTCAATAGATATGCTGTCATAGCAAGCCCTGGTGTCCTGAAGTCCCTACTACCTGGGGACTCACAGGTACTCTGATAGACAAACAGCTCAATTGGGTTTGTTATGGCACAGTCATAACAAACATTTGGACAATGCCCGTAACAACATGCTTTTAACTTTTGTCCAGCTCTGAATTGGTCAGGCAGTTGGAGGAGATGATCATTGTAGGTCCCTTCCAACTGAAACAGTCCATTCCATTCCATTCCATTCTATTCCATTCCATTCTATCCCAGCATGGGCTTTCTTCTGTGGGGGGAAACTGAATGCTAGAGCTAACCTAAAGGACGCTTTTGCGTCTTGGACAGTTTTGAGGCACCCTGATGGGGCAGAAGGGAGAAGCCTCTGCTACTGCTGTCCAGGCTTCACCACCACTGCAGGCTGTTGAGCAATGAGCAAGGTATGTGCTGAAGTGTTAGGGTAGCCGAAAGGGCTGGGGAGGCGCATGGGAGGCACTTGAATGATTTGGATAGTTGACTCTGATAAACGATGTGAACTGCTTGGCTACTTAACCGGCTACCCATTGCTGGGCAGTGTAGACAAGAGGCATCCGCCATGGATTAACCTGAGAGATGTCACAAATATTAAAGTGTCCTTCACCAGCAATCAAACTTTTCCATATTCTTTTCAAGCACATTTCTGCTCTTCCACCATCTACTCCCACACAAGAAAGACCCATTTGGAGTCCTCACTATTCTTCTGACGTGAACCAGCTCACCCAGATCTGCCAAAGGCTGTCGAAGAAGGGTCAGATGTGTAGGTGTCCTACTGTTTCATCCTTCTTCAGTCATGTTGTGCAGACCCTCCAAAAGTTTCCATGCTTTGCCTTAAAGCAGCTCCATAATGTTACAACTGGTGCTGGAAAAAAATTAAAAACAGTTGAGCCATGGATTCAAGGTGCTATGTAATCAAGAGCAAGCCACTCAGCTTTACTGAACTGCACTCAGCTTAGCTAAAAAAACTGCATAGAAAGCAACACTGCACTGATGACTAGATACTGCACCTGGAAATTCATTTTATTAGAATGCGGTGTACCTTATGTGGGCTTATGGATGGATCTCAAAGGGATTTAAATACCCTTCGGTGCATTTCTATAACTTTATCTTTGCAAAAAAGATGTAGATAAAGACTGTACAGTATCTAACTAAATAATGTCATTGCAGGCATCAAGAATAAATTCTCATTGTTAGAGAAATATCATGACTCATAACTAGAGTTGCTTTTCATTATTTGCTTAAGGGCTAGAGAGTACAAAAGATATATTCATGACACACTTCAAATTCGTGTTGCTTATTCATTTTATTTTTGATTGAACACACCAACCTCAGAAAAAGTATGCTAATCTTTTCTACTGGAACTGATCTGCCCTCAGTCTTTGTGTGTGTCTGACACTGCCGGTAACCCCCATTTCAAAAAATAAACACATTATCAACACACGCAGGAGGAGGCATCTGAAAGCTCATCTTTGTCTTTATATTTGGTCTTCCAGTCAGACTGCTTTACTCATGCAGAGAGTCACTCATTTTAATGTCCTTGCAGGAACTGCTAAAATGCTCTGCCATGTGCTTCTTATGTAAGTAAGGCTCCATTTAATAACTTGGTTCCACCCTGAGTCCAAGTGGTGAAATTCAGCATGAAAAATGGTGAGAGAAGACAAAACACATCCTGTAGTTCTGGCAGTAAAACGTGGTTTTGCTCTCTGGGTCCATTATACCAGCAAGCCCACCCTTATGCTAATTTGCTGTTTCTTTGGCATTTAGAAAAGAATTTGAACTGAAAAGTAAATAATAAACCCCGTACCTGTTTTCTGTTTCCTTCATGGGGACTACATTTGTTCTTTATGACAGGAATGGCTTTTTGTAGACCAAATTTATACTTCTGAATTCAAATTCAGAAGAATGGAGAAAAAAGTAAAAAGAAGGATCATGCAAGAAAGCATGAAATTGTTTCTTGAGGCCTTGAATATTATACAAGCTTGTATTTTAATAGAATAATGAAATAAAATCAAATGATCCAGGGTTCTCCGTGTATTACCTATCATCAGGACTACAGCAGTGAAGGTTCAAGTGAGCAAGTAATAGAGGTTTACAACCCTACAGGAAAAGATTGGGTCTGCTGGAGATAACAAGCTGGACGTTAGGCAACGATGTGCTGCTGCTAAAGGGTGAATATCCGACCCAAATATCTAAACAGGAGCACAGCCTGCAAGATACATGAAATAATCCTCTTCTCAGGACTGGAAAGGCCTCAGAGGTGCCCAACTTACAGGATATATGGGGTATCTGGGAACCACATATCTAGAAGGATCATGGTCTCACAGAGACCTAGCGTAGGCAGTGCAGAGGAGAGGAATGGGCATGGTCAGGATTTCAGAAAACATGAAATGGTCTCATTCAGCCCAGAGCCAAAAAGGTTGCAGGGACATGTGATGGACCCTTGAGCTATCTCAAAAGGTATAGCACAAAGAAGAAGGGATCCATGACTCGGGGCAGGTTTGGAGCACACCCTCTCCCTAGAGCTGAAGGAGCCAAGGGAAAAGCTTCACCTGGGGGAACTTCCTTGTTTTCTGTCATATAGACCTCTGGGCGTTTATATCGTGGAACGTGCCTGAGAAAGTGACAGCAGAGGGCCCATTTTGCTGTGGCCTGGCGGTGGCTGTCCCCAGGCCCAACAGGAGAACAACAATACACTGCTTGGTCTTCCAAGGTGCATCTGCATACCTATGCCCATTTCATCCTCCTGCACAACCCATCACAGATAAGCTGTCTTCTTGACTCAAGCCTTCCAAATCTTGACAGCAACTTAAAAATCCCAAGATCTTTGAAATAATACATTTAGATTCCTTACTTTTTGGTTTTCAAGTGTCACGGGCAATGTCTTGTCCTGGTTTCAGCTGGGATAGAGTTAATTTTCTTCCTACTTCCTTACTGTCAGCTCAGGGCACGTAAGCCCGGTGCAGGCATGTTCCCACTTAACGTAGATACCAATTTTTCTAGCTTTTATCCATCATCACAAGAAACTTTTTTGGTCCATTTTAAAAAAAAAAAGGTAATCAGTGTTCGCCTGTCTCTGATGAAGACCTCAAATCTCCAATTTCATGACTTGGAAATTCTGTATCTGAAGTCCCCAGGTGCTGTATCCTGCACGCTTCATTTAAAGAGTTCTCCCACTGACTTTAGTCTGAACGGTACCAACCCTCAACTCAACAAATAGGACACTCATGAGCCCAAGTTCATTCTTATTCAATAAAAGTCTCACCCTACACTAAGCTACATCCTATACTTGAGAGCTTTGTTGAAGATGAAGAAATTTTGAAACGGACACCTTTTCAAACAACCTCCTGGCTACAGAGAAACAAATTGCTTTGTGTGTTGACTGTAGTTTTGTCTCCCTCATTTAAACTTCAGTTTATTTCTTTGTCTGCCCTTAGGTTTGAGCCTTTCAGAGTAGAGATCGTCTTTGATGGAAGGTGCCTTGCACAGAGCTACTAAAGGTGCATAACAGTGCAAGTGCAACAGCAGCAATAGCTTTAACTAAAGGCAATGAAAGGACTTTTTATCCTGCTTTAAAAACATGTCTTAGAAATAGAAAAGAATGAGAGATAGACCGATTAATGAGAAAGGGCAAACCATTAATCACATCTCTAAAATTATTTTAATACTTTAACAAAAACCTGTCTTGAATAAGAAAATTTGAGTATGTGCAATTAGGAAGTAATGTAAATCTCCTAAGTAAAGACCTAGGTTGAAAGAAACAGGTATGATATGAGTCAGAAAGATTTAATTTATGCAAATCAGCAAGACCAGATTATAGCATCCTAAATTGTAAATGGAAGTACTTAATGAGTTTATTGAATACCTAAATTATTTCTGAGCTGTTCTGGTGAGTCGGGAAGGTAATGAGCACTGGGCAAGAACGTGGGAGTTGTCTACATTCATATATATCAGTGAGATGGAAGCTGTTGTGCTGCTGGTGGTCAGACAGGTAGTGGATGTGCTAATTTCTTTGAAGTTTATCTTCTTTAAGCGGCATTTCGTTTTCCCGTAGGCAGGGATAAAGTCATTGGAGGACACTGAGGTGGGAACTCTTTAAGAAGAGAGCCTGAACTTCTTAAAACCTGGACTTTTGAGGAGACATGAGGAAGTTGGTTACAGCTGTGCCCCCGTGGGGCTCCAGACGGGCTGGTGCATGTGAAACGAAGGGTTTGCTGGCACAGCTGGGCCATCGAGAGACATGAAAAAGCCCTCTCGAGCTCCTTCCCCAAACCAACATCTTAAATCCCATGCCAATGCCAACAGAAGGCTGCTTGTGTCGGTTTGAGAGGCAATGCATTGCACCTTTTGTTCCCATGTACCGTCTACCACCAGCACAGGCTTTGTAAGGTGGAGGGGACACACGTGACAGATCACGGGCACAATCTGCTTTTAATCAAAGCCTTTTGTGGTAAGTTGTAAGGGCACAAGCTCTTGGGGGATGCCAGTTGCCTTGATAAAACCCTTCTACAAGCAGGACAGTAAGAAAGAGGGCAAAAGTCTTCTCTCTTCCCCATCACAGCAGTCAATGTCCCTTTATTTAGGCTGTCATGTTGTTCTTTATTACCAGAGTCTGTGCTCATGGAGCCTGACTCTATAATTATATGTTTGTGATTCGTTATATAAGTGATAGTGACTAATGTCATTTTGCATGTCATCAGGGGATTAAACACAATCTACTTAATGCACGCAAGAAACTCCACTATAAAATTGTATTTGTAATTGTTGCTGATGACAAATGTTGGCTTCTAGTGTCAGACAAATCTGAGGGCTTCCTGGAGGCTTGCCTATTCCCTTGAAATACCCAATTAATTAACATTTTGCCTACAATAAGCAGTTCACAAAAGTAAGCCTCAGACAAGCATTACTGTCCGTGTTAAATAAATTACTGTTCCTCCTTTATACCTCACTGCGTTATGAAAATAAATCCGCACGCGCCTCTTTTCAAAGTGGTAGTCTTTCTAAACTCTATTAGTGTGGATGTTCCTAAAATC
This sequence comes from Balaeniceps rex, assembly GCA_013401315.1. NCBI lineage: Eukaryota > Metazoa > Chordata > Aves > Pelecaniformes > Balaenicipitidae > Balaeniceps > Balaeniceps rex. Next base: position 316,185 of record VYZW01002539.1, on the reverse strand, counting down.
AAGGAGAGAGATAGTTGGAAGTGCAGGTGCTGAACACAGTAAAAGGCACCAGCAGTGTCCGAGTGCCGTGTTCATTCTGGTATTGATTGGTGTCAAAGGACTGGAGCCCTCAGGGAGATTTGTTGTTCTTTGGGATTACACTTTTTTTTTTTTTTCCTGAAATATTGGCTTTTTCCCTTCCTTGACATTTACAGAAATACTATGTGATTTTGGCTCCATTGCAGTACAAATAAGTTTTGGGGTAGGTCTGCCATTAGCAGGGTATGAAGTGGTTCCTGGGGTCCAGCATGGAGCCCAAGTGGGACAGCCCTGCTTTATCTGCTGCTCCTCTGCCACTGAAGAAGTAGTAGCTATTTCCAAATTTCATACAGATGTTCACCCTAAATAGAGGACCTGACTTTCCCACCGTATTAGAGTTGGTCTGAAGGAACCTGTTCCACTCAAGTGGGGATCAGACCAAAAGTCTTTTGGGAAGAAATGGGACTTTTCTGCTCTTATTAAAATGGGCCAGCTGTGGAATGGTTGGAAGAAGAGGCCTCAGCTGCAACTGTGCAACATGAGCTGACTGATCAAATACCAGACAGTATCTGATAAATTTGTTTCCTGTCAAAGAAAACGCCTCTTACTCAGACCTCTTAATATTATAGACAAGTCATGGGAAAAAGAAAAAAGAGCAGAGCATACTCAACATTCAGCAATGTACGCCAGGTTTGGAAAAGCCTAGCAGGAATATCTGAGTAATGCTCACTCTTACCTGGGTTTCTGATAGGGAAAGATTTATTTCCTGGAGGACCGTGTGGCAGTGGGAGACTTTCTCTGGCCCAGTTCCTGCCATCCTCCCTTTAAGCACAGGGAAGAGTCCTAGGGAGCTCCTGGAAGGCTTCTGGGATAAGAGGACCCCACCCTGCTTTTGAGCCAACCAGCGCTGAGTTACGGGGGTTGTACAAACAGTGATTTGGATTCAGAAAATAATGTGATTCACAAAGCAAGCACCCTCTGAACTGTGTTTCTTGGGAAAATGTAGACAAAGCTTTGCCTGTTTCCAGCTACTGGGTCCCAGGAAAAGGAAAGGGCTTTTTCCAGATGTGCACTAAGAGACATCTAGGAGTCGGACACCTCAATCCACAAGCTGATAATCTGCTCTACTTCTAACAAGGATAAACAGACTGTGTTAAATGGGAAATCAAACCAGATAACTATGATCAGACTGTTCTTCTCTTCATTATTCTTCTTATTCATTATTTTGAATGAATGAATGATTGTATATGATTTGTATATTCATTTACTCATCATAAATCATTTAAGCCAAGGCATTAAATCTATCTTTTTTTTTTTATGAAAGCAAACCCAATGTAGAAATTAATATTTTGCATTTCAGAATCCCCATGCAGTCTACCCCCTTTGATTTATTAAAAATCTGTTTTCTCCTGATATTTTTAAATGCTCTTTTTATTTCCCTTCACTCCTTAGGGCAGAGCTAACCGGGCCTTTTTTTGGCTCTCTGTACCCTGGCATACTTATAACTGACTCTGCACATTCTAGATGTGTTGCTTTCCCCCACTTCTGTTTCCATTACAGCTTTTTCCTTTAAGCTCATGGTTAAAGGTAACCTCTGGGTAGCTACCTGCATTGCACATTAACGAATTTCTGTCCTTTAGCAGGGGTACTGTAGGGCCAAGTTCAAGTGTGGCTCCTCATTTTAAAACCCCTATTTTACATTCTCATTCTGTTCTTCTCTATCACTGGGAGTGTTAGTTGCAAGGAGGCTTTTGTTCGAGCCTGGGCAGCTGCCTCCTGGCAGGGGGAGTTTTGAGCGGCTGACCTGCTTGTGCTTGTTGCTTGGTTAAAAACCTCCATTTTCATATGGGTGGAACCAGAGGGAAAACAACTTTGGCTCCAAAAGCATCCTCAAAGGGTTCAGGATTGTTCTTTACCCGGGTCAGAAAATACAGCAAAACAACAACAGAAAAGCCTTCTCAGATGTGAATTCTGTACTACTCTGTATCCAGACACAGCCAGTGTATTGTTCTCGCTCAAATAAAATGCACTCACAGTGCACTTACTGAGTGCAACTGATGTGACTCTGGAGAGGGGGGTCTTCCCCTGGGTCCTGGAGAGGAGGCAACCTCCCGACTGTCTGCGCTGTGAGCCTGCTCCCCCAGTCCTGGGCCCTAGGATCCCCTCTGCCAGGTGGTCCTGGGACCACGATGTGGCAGCAGACCTGCCCAGGGAGCATTTTTGAAACAGGATTTATTATTTTTTTTTTTTTCTGAGGGTTTAAGCAGCAGTACATTTTTGTGTGAATCGCAGCAGACCAGAAGCTCTCTGTTGAACACAGGGGTGCTGACTGCTGCAGTGCTCACCACGCTTCCTGAACAGGTCCACAGTGCTTTTCCACTCTGAACGTCCTCCTGTGATGGCCTGTGGCAAACGGGAGAAGATGCCTGTCGCAAGCTTCCCTCCCTTGAGGCACCTCAGAAAGCAGTATAACGATTTTCCTAACATTAGACCAGTGTGAAGATGTTGCCACCAGTAGGTATCGTAAAATGGTATCCAACAGCTCAGAATAGATAAAAGAGCATCACTGTAGGGCAATTAAAAAACCCCACCTTGTCCTCTGTAGTTCTGTGTATTGTGTGCATGCTTGGTTTCCTTGGAGCCCAGAAATCTGATGTTAAAAAGAAGTCACATAGGCATGTGTGTGCTTCTGTTTCAAACCACTTATTCACATCAGAAAGAAAATGTGCTTTGGAAAGATTTATTCTCTTTAAAAGAAATAAGTTTTATCAGGGGAAAAAATTGTGTTTGGCAGCCCACAACATTTGATTGCCTTAATGGTAGGGATGGCAGTAATCTATTTTTTTGCCTTGCTGGTAAATGGAAGTATCCAGCAAAGATAAAAGGTTACCAGCTGGGATAACTATCCTCTAATTAGTACTGCAGATTTTTTGGGGAATTTAGAAATAATGTGATGCAGCCTCTTAAATTTGTTATAAATAAGACCAAATAGGAACAAGCAAAGTACTCAACATATGAACCACAGCATCTAATCCAAGAGGGCTGATCAGCCTTTAGGAGCAAAATACTGTTAGACTTCATGCATTGGGAAGAGAAGCAGCTTGTTCTGAGAGCCACCATTCACAAAAATCAATCCAGTCTTGAGCTTCTTACTTGCATCAGGTGCTCCTGAACTTGTTGGTCAAGGTACATGGCCAGTATAGTCATAATGCAGAGGTTAACAGAGCGAATTTTCACTTAGGTAACTCAAGGACTGGTAGCAGATTAGGTATAGGAGGACAGAGAACCAACAGTCCTGGTTGATTCTCCCAAATATTGCTTGATTTTGTGAAGAGCTTTACTTAGAAACTACAAATTATGAACTATTAGGAAGAAGAAAAATTCCCACAGGGGAGCATCACCGCTCGGGGAGAGATGATAAGAAAAAACGAAGCAGTTAATCTTAACTGTGAACTGAAAACTATGGCAGCTCAGGAGCTGTGTTGTGCATAAGCAGATCAGATGCCTCTGCCTTGGGGGAGCAAAGTCCAACAATGGGTCAGTGACAGCTTCAATGGTCCGATTTCAATGCCTGTAAGAGCCCACCCTGGGCTATTGGTGCTAATAAATCACACAGTTGCCTCAGTCCATGCCCCCCGAGAATTGTTGCCAATATTTTGTTAGCGAATGCCTACAACTTTCCCAGTGCAATCAGCTGGTGACAAAAGCTGAGAGCCCAAGGGTAACTGTTCCCAGAGAGGAGACGTAGTGCAATGGGGACAGTTTTTGCACTGTCATCCAGCAGCTTGGCTGGGCAGACATGCTTAAAGGTCTGGGAAACCTAACAGACATTCCTGAGATCAACTGGACAGGCAGAGATGCAGTGTAGACAAGGAGGACCAGGGTTTCGTAAGGGTCTGCACTCATCTCTTTCTTTATTCATCTCTTCCTTGGTCCCCACATGTTTTTCTGAAGTGATGTGCTTGCAGTTGAGGGCAGTTTGGACCATTTACCATCAGCAAAAACTTCTGGAGGACTAGATAAAACTCACTGCTGGGCAGGGCAGTTGAGTGACATTCAGGGTAGGGCGAACTGCCCAAGCATCATTTCTAGCCTGGACAGCTTCCTCATACTTTTGGGGATCAAAGGGTTTGATTTATGTGTTTGAGGCACAGCTGCAGCCCAAAAAGCTTGTGACTGCCCTCCTATTGCATCAGCTCAACGCCAGCAAAGGCCATGCAGGAGCCGCTCAGGGTGACAGACCTCGGAGGCCATGAAGAGGCTGCAGCCATGGCTCAGTTGCCTCCTTGAGTGCTGGTAAAACCATGGAGAACAAGACCTGTGGCTGTTGGAAACTTATAATTCTTCACAGATATTTGGGGAGCAAAGATCAGTCTGGACTGCGCTGCAAAAAAAACCTTGAGGCTGCTTGTTGTCAGACCATACCCCTGACTGCTAATCAAAGCTAATCAAATCCTTTTTTAAGTGCCTCAGTCTAATATTTTTAGGCTATAAGTAAAGTGAAAAAGATTTTGCTAAATAGGAAAAATGCTGTTGAAAAACCAAGGTGGCAGAGAGGGGGATTCTTGACCCCACGTTAGGCTGGCAGCTTTCAAAGTTTTGTCCAATGTGAGCCCCTTAACAAGGGGCTGGGAGCCATGTTATTAAATATGCTGGGTCTTGGAGGATGGACAGGGCTTGAAACATACTCCATTCACGGGTGCTCTGCAATGGTCCTAACAGTGGGACTGTCTACCAAACAGAATAATACCACCCATACTTTAAGGTCCATGTCCCTCATGTCCTCATATAGGCCAGGTGGCCTCACAACTCCAGCAACTCCATCTCCCTTCTATTTGTCACCTCCCTTCTTCAGGGAGTGACAAACACTGGTGCAGATGTGACATAAACACACAGAGTTGTCCAACCAGCAGTTCTTATGCAGCCAAGGTCCACCCCACCCCTTGTGAAATGCTGTTTAAACAAACAAAAAAATGAAATGCTCAGGAAGCCCAGGACATCCAAACACATAAAGGGATGGGGGGGGGACCGAGGTAGAGAAAATGCGGTGGAGCGTTTCAAAGCCTGTGAGCAGTCTCCAAGCAGAGCGCTAGGCCAGCCCAGCTCCTTAGGAGACCCGGGTTGGGTTTCTGTTTGTGCCAGCGGTGTTACAGAAAGCTGAGCAGATTAAAAACTCCAAACTATTTAGGATTACATGGGTAGAGCAATTCTGTGATTGACACCCATAAATCAATCCAGGAATTTACTGGCATTTAGATCATACTGCATAACAACAGGCTGATGTGGTTTCTGCCCACTGTGCTATTTACTGAGGAGACAGTGGCTTTTTGCACGTTTCTGGAACAGTGTCAGCATGAATACGACCCCTATGGAGAACGCATTACTGTCCCAGGATGAATGGCTGGGTTCGAATTGTCTTTGTCTGAAACTGGCCCCAATATCCACTGGGAAATTAGAGTCCTTGGCTACTCCTGCAGCAGAAACAGTCAAACCCGTGTTGTGCTGATAAGCAATATCAGTTGTGTCTTGGTTTCAGCGTCAAGTTGCTATAAAAGAATCTGCTAAAGCAGTACTTTTTGCCAGACGTATTGCACAGAAGGGCTGTGCTCAGCTCCTGTACTTCAACTACTCCAAAGCATACCTGCCTAATGCACCCCAGGCTGTCCCCACTGGTGTGCATGCAACAGGGCTTTCATGCATTTAGGAGCAAAGGGAGAGCATCACGAGCAGCCATCACCACCCGCTCCTGCAGGGTTTGAGACCTTTGTGGCCATTTTCCTGAAGCAAGAGAAACTGGTCTCGCATTACGTGCATGGTGCAAATCTTGAATGGATCTTCCTGATGCTGTGGGAGACACTTGCTGCTTCTTCCTTTTGACCACCCCAGACAGGAGTTTAATTTTTCCTTTTTGGCACTAAAGGAGTCAAAAAAAAAGAGAACACAGTCACTGTGACCCAGATCAGGACAGCCTGGCTGTCACTGTGATTAAATGCAGTGAAGGATATGATCCTACTTTTGGAAAGGACTTTTTCAGTCTAAACTATGGAATAGCCAAGCCTTTACTTTTGATACATTTTAAATAATAAATCAACCACAATAAGTAGTTTTTGTGACTTCCTACTTCAAAATAATATTCATAAGCAGAGAACGTCTATCCACCATTGCACATTTGTTTCTTACTTGGACCCACAGAAATAAGCTCAACTTGACAGGCAAACCCCTGCTATTGGTGTCTCTGGCAAGAAGGACCTTCAGGTACTGAATTTAGCAAAGCAGAAGCTATCTGTTGTCAAGACCCTCCATACTGCAAGTTTTGTAAGTTTAGTCTCATATCAGAAGACCGTACTCTATCCAGAGCTTAATGTCTTATCCGTAGAAGAAAATACATGCTAGAAAAAAATCCCCCAACATATTTGGGGATTTCTGAGATTTCTGTGGTTTGTCAGGATATTTCTGGTGCTGTGCTTTTCCCAGTGAAGTGTAATATTGCTGGGATGGTGGGCATTAGCGTCTCTGCAAAAACCGACGCGTCTCTGCAAATGTAAATCAACCTCCTGCGTTGCAGTCCCATGCCCAGTTTGTGTTCTGCCTCTGATACTGGTCAGGTTAGTGCCGTCATTCTAAACATGCTGCCCTCATATAAAGTTATATATGTATGTGTAATTTTAATAATACATTGCTACATTTATTTACGCAACTTATCGGAACAATAGTTTGACTGACATGTAGCATATTTTGGAACTTGATATTTATAGCTGAAAATAAACAAGTGAGAGCAGTCACCAAAAAAGAGAAGTGCTTTTCTTTAAAAAAAAGAAAGTCTGTTTTGGGCTTCTTGTGCTATTAGCCATTCTAGAAAAGTCAAAATTTGCTCCCTCCCTTATTACCGCCTGTATTAAATACATTATTAAAATACTGAAGTTGTCTCAGTTACAGTGTCACCATTGAAAGCTACTTCATATAAACATATCACCTGTAAAAATTTAAAAATTCTAAGTAAAAGGAGTACCACCATTACCATAGCTTAACTGAAGTGTTAACTTGGTGCTCAAGGTATGAGATTAATTCTCACATTTATTTAGAAAAATAAAATCAGAATTCTAGCCACTTCAATCCTGATTTTTTCTTGTCTTTTGCATTAATTGGAACAAATTTGAAAACTGGTGCTTTGAACTAGACTTCAAGCAAATATACTGTTCAAACTTTGAGGGTTTGGTGATACTTTTGATAGTGTTTGAATAAATGATCCACAATCATTTTTATCTATGAGTCTGCTCTGCTAACTGCTCCAGTAAGTTACCCACAATCATTCTTACCTGTAAGTCTGCTCTGCTAACAGCAAACTAAGGAAATATTGCCTAATTTACACATCTTCATTTACAAAAACATGTATTTTGCACGTGACTCTGTACTGTCAATTGTTTTATATTTTTCTTCATTGTACGCGCATATATTTCTTATTTTGTCCTTCATCATGTATACTAGAACGTCTCACAAGCTACACATTTTATTCTCTTCATGTACAGTGTCTCTCTTTCACTGTGAATATGGACTTGCTTGTCCATTCAGAATCAATTCTCACCTGATCAGCAAGAGAATAACCAATGTTAAATGTTTGTTTCATGGTTGGAAGAGACATCTGTGATCTAATTTCTTACCGTAATTGTTTAAATTGATGTGATTATTTTAAATGACACATAGGTGATTCTCCTTTCCAGGATTTTCAGTGTAAACACTATTGCTTGTTTCCCAGCTTTAGTTAGAGATTGAGAGCTTCAGCAGAGAGCAAGAATTTTTATTTCTTGCCAAGGTTCCCCTAGGAAGAAATGGCATAAAGAAGGCTAAAATATAGGATTTTAAAATGGTGCAACATTTGTATGACAGAGGAAGGAGTTGCAGGACTATATGCAACAGTGCCCACCAAAACCTTCCATCCTTTAACACAAGGGCATGTACACAGGTGGACGTTTCCACGCACACACATACCGATGCCCAAATCTCCTTCATGCAGTGTGCTGCCATACAGCTTCTGCGTCACAAACAAATGGGAAGCACAGTATGACTGTCAGGTTGCTGTATGTATTTTGGGCATGTCAACTTTCTGTGATTTGCTTTATTTTGCTGCTATTTTTAATGGGAGGGGGAAACGACATACTTGTGTGCGGTAGCACCTTTTACACAGTAAAGCCCAACAGTTCATCGCATTGTTATATAGAAAGGAAAGATTTTGTGCATTGCTGGAATGCAGCCAGCCCTCGAGTCAAGATTAGCATCCTGGAAACAGCAAACATTGGCAGCTGCGTACTCCTGAATCCAGTAGGTCTGTGCAAAGCCGGCAGTACGCTCTCAGGCTCTGCTTATACCACTGAACAAGGCAGAGCAGTGCCCGAGACACTGGCCCTGAAGTCAGATAGTGTGGCAAACTGCGTGTTTCTGCTACTGATGGATAGCCTCCACAACGGGTACTCTTTCTTGAGCCGTACTTGGGCATCATCTGGGAGACTGCTGGTTTGCACAGGCTGAAGCAGAGGCTGGCAAGTGAGTTAGCAAGCAGTACAGAGGATGGAAAGTCCATGCCCTCCCCATCTCTTTTACTAGCATAGGTGCAATCAGGGAAAAACAGTGCCAAGACTTATTGGATTTGACCTACTGCAGCCCAGCTTGAGGCTGAAGGTGATGGGTTGCTCACCATAAGATGGGCTCCAGATTTCTTTTCCAAGGGTTCATATTGCCTATGTTTGTCCTGGGGCTGTACTTTGCTGCATGCCCCCTGCCTGCAATGGGACATGAGCATAATGTCTGTATCACCTCCCTGTTCATGACAGGGGACCTCCACTAGGTCTGTGACATGGGGGAACACTGTGGTGGAAACATCTGCCCTGGCTCTTTTCATGCAGGAGGGATGCAGAACTGGTTTGTGCGGAGACGTCCTGCTATTTCCCAAGCCTGGGAGGCCACAGGCTGAGCGAACGGTGAAAATGGCAGCAGTGAGAAGCTCTGTTTTGCAAGGTGCTGAGTTAACACCCCCAGCATGGCCCTCACAAAGATGGAGAGGCTTAAGAGCCACATAGTAGGCTATTTGTTGTATAAGTGAATCCTAAGCTTGGGGAACAACATAAAGCAAAGAGTATGGGTAAAGGTTTTATTCAGAGCAAGAGAAAATATCTACTGATAGGTGGTCATTGTCAAATTAAACGCTCCTTAGCAAAAGCCTATGTATTATTCTCTCTCCTGTGTATTATACTCAGCCTGTCTTATCAAATGCACCTAACTGATATATTTTATCAGCCCAAACCGGAGTCAGGTTTTCTGAAAATTTTGCATTCAGACTTACTGACTTTATCAGCTGAACACTGATTGCACTTCCCTGAACTTACGTGAAGGATATATAATGCATGAAGTTTGCGATCGATCAGCGGAGCAACAATGACACAGCAACAAAGAGAAAACCTTTCCTACATGCTGGATAAAGGTTACTATTTTTTAAGAAGCCTTGCTATGGCAAAAATGACACCAAAAAATAGGAACAGCTGTGAGGAAAAATAAAGGGCACAAAAAGCTAAGACGACCTTCTTGATTTGAGTTGCTTTGAAAGTAGTCTGCTCGGCTTTTAACGCCAATGGAGGCCAGGTCTGAAGTCAGGGCTAGGTGTGCAGGGATACCAGGGATGAGCAGGGCTCCTTTCTGACTGCCATGCATTTCTTCTCCACAGGAACCAAAGGGCAAGGAGGGGAAATGTGTGGGACTGATGGGCACCAGGAGCTCCCAGCAATATCTTTGGGGCTGTCCCAGCCTTGGACAGTGAACAGCAGGGAGAAGGAGGAGAAGCTGCTTGTAAAAAATCAGAACGGCTCATATGAAAGTCTGCACAGGAGAAGATTTGCATGATGTTTCTCAGAACCAGGGAACACATTAGCTTTCACTCAAAGGCTCTGAATGCAATGAAAATTGTTCTGTTTTCTTGACTCATCTGCACTTTCCTCTGCAGCAGAATGAAGCTTTCAGTGGGAAAAAGCAAAACCCACTTTATAAAATGCCAACTTATTAAAGTGCTATTGCCTTTAAAAAAGGCTCTCACGTATCAAGATTTACGCCTTACAAAGCCTAACATTTGTACTGAAAAAGAGTCATTGAACCCATACAAATGCATCACATGGTAAAACTTGTTATAAATGGCAGGTCAACAACTAAAGAAGACAGGCAGCATCTTTCCAGACTATTTCTGAACATAATTTAGATACTGTAAATAGTCTCTTTTCAAAAATGTATTTTACTGTAAAAAACATTAGTATGTAACCCTATTACCCAAACATCAGAACAAAAGTTGTGAATATTCATCATCATGGCAAAGAGACAAAATTTAACACCAGTTTCACTCTATGTGAAATTTAAACTATTCCGCTAATTTATAGAATTAGACTCTTACATTTTCAAAACAGATTTCAGAAGCACCACAAGAGAACCTGTGCATTCATCCATGTAAGGAAAAGAAAGGAAAATCATCCTTATGTATGTGACAGCACTGTTTTCTGGATGGCTGGTGTCTTGTGCTTAGAAATGGCTGCCTATGCCAATTCAGAACTACTCTGGAGCCTTGTGTGAACGCATAGCTGCATTAGTATGTCTAGATTACTCTAAATTTTGGTTACAGTTCACTAATAATACTAAATTACTCTTTTCCAAAGTAAGAAGATATTCTGTGAACTAAAAGACAACATCATAGACAACTCTGTGACTCAAAGTCTCATTGAAAAATATCGAGTCATTTATGTCTACTTCTTTGCTTCAAATCTGATTCAAATTGACAGCAAAATCCTTTGCTCCTGATCAGCACGGCAACTCAGGTGAAGAGGTTTCAGCTTGCATCTCCCGTCTGGTCAGCATGAAGGGGATGAGGTGACTGGCAGCTACCTACCATCACAGGAGTCAGGGTGTCCATCTCTGCCTCCCGATGAGCAAGTGCTCTGCGTTTGCCACCAACTAGCGTGTCAACAGGTGGTTTTGCAAAGTTTCAGATGAGATCTTTCCCCCCACAAAATATTGGCAAAATCCCACAGGCATTTAAAAGAAGACATAGACAAAAGGGAGTTGTCGCTGATTCATAAGCTAGGAAAATCAGCATAATGTAAATTTGAAAACTAGATACTCTGCTATCAAAGACTATAATTTAAAACATTATTAAATTCATTGATGTGACTTTTTCAGTAGAAAATTGCAGTCTGGTTTATATCAGATTAGAAATTTAATACATCTGCTGTTAAGTATCTAGAAAGCATTGCATAACTTTCATCCATGAAGAACAGAGCCAGAGTAAAAGCACTAGAAGATGAAGGGAAACCTGCGACAGGAGTGTTGCATGGCAACTGAAAGCTTGGCTCTGCCAGTCGGTGGCAGTTCTTTGTACTTTAAACTCTATGGTAGGGAAATTAGTCATTAAAGTGGATCTCAGATGGATGACTCTTAATTTCTGAAATTCAGCTGAAGCGCTGCTGTACACGAAAGCTTGCTTATGAAAACATCTCTTTTTGAACAGAAGCACGCTTTGTGAAGAGCTGGAGATTAAAAAAAAAAGTCTGGTGCACCTTAGTCAGAGAAGGCCCATTGCTCTTTTTCCCTAACCACAAATGATCGAACATGCAGTCCTGTTTAGACCTCACGCAACATTCCAGTCTGTCCTTAATTTTAGAGAAACAATACTTTTTCTGTTTGGAAAACAAAATATACCAAATCAAATTGCTTGGCCTGAAAATGATGGGGGTTTTGTCACTCATTCCAGTAATCAGACAGTCCCAAGGAAGATGAAAGATTAGTTACATATGTATTTACTCAGTTTTTCCAGAAAAGTTGCATAGACTGCAATGTGCCAAAGCTTGCTTGTAAACATCTTTTCCAGTGGCTGGTCTGTATTCACAAAAGGAATAGATAAGCAAGAGAGAAAGGTCTCACCCCTTTTGCTACTAACAAACAAAGCCTAGGAGCCGCGTTATATTTTCCATGCACCCCTTGGCCAGGGGTCGTGGTTGCAGGAGGGCTGGGACCTGCTGGGCTGGGAAGGTCCTTCCATGCCAGGTTAGTGGGTGGCCGTGCTTCTCCTGCATGGGGAGAATTTTGGCAAATCCCCATCAGGAGGAAATCATGCAGAGGTAGCTGGATCTCAGGTCTTTTTCTAGGCTTTGAAAATGTTCTTCATATAACAGTGAAGACTATTAAAAGGAAGAATGAGGCATGGTCGTTACTGTGTGACAAGATCGGTTGTGTCCATTCTCTGGCTTTTATCATGGGTTTCATGGTGTTTGCTGTTTGATTTCAATGCTGAGGTTCTAGAGTCTTGTGATTTGTGAAAATTGTATTTATTTTAACGTTTTTGGACACAGTACATATCCAGAAGCAAACCCGTGTGTACCTGGAGAACGGAGGTGGAGGTGAACGGCAAGTGTAGGGCTCTGCTTTAGTCATAGACACTACACAGATGCTGTTTCAGACATGTGGTCTTTTATATTTTAATTTCAAAAGCTTTAATTTGCTGAATTCCCAAAGTTGAAGTTGGTAGCGGGAGCTAGTGATGAAGCAGTATGTTCAGAGAGAGGCCTGGGGAGATGGTGTGGGGAGTTTTGCTGAGGGTAGGCAGGGAGGTGGTGACAGAGAGCTCAGAAGAGCCTGGGAGGTTAAGGTGTGAATGTAGTGAAAGCAGGAAAAAAAAAGATATGTAAGAGAATTAAATTTGATTTACTGATTAAGCCATTTGTAAGTTGAAATGTTTATAAATCTTCACACTGTATCATCTTAAATTTGAAATGTGGCAGACCTGTGGCTGCCTTTCCAGTTTGTTTCCTAACACCTCCTAAAATTTCACATTTCACAGAGAAATGACTTTGCTCTCAGAAATCTCCAGTTTAAAATGTTCACACATGCTGTAGAAAGAGAGAGCCTGGGTCCATGCCAGAGTTTCACCAACATCCTTACCATAAGAAAGCCATGCATTTGTGCAAAAAACTGGAAGGCAAGTGCCTGCAAAGAGGGCCGGCTGTGTGCTGCATCTCCTTCACCTAGGAAGGCTGAGAAGTTAAGCCCAACAGTGCAGGGGCTGCTCCAGGAGCCGTGGCTGTGTCCTGTGTCCATGGGGCTTGGGCATTGAAGTCATTGAGATGCCTTTGAGACTCCTTCCTTAGAATGTAGATATGAGCGTAGGAAACCAGCTTGGTTTGGGTCTTGGCTGCCTTCTTGAAATATAATGATCTGCATTGATTTAGTAGATTGAAATTAGTCTCAGCAGGTTTTGTTTCCTGTCGCTTCATAACAAAACTGCATTCTTGTTAAGTTTTTGCCACAAAAAGTTGTTTTAAAATAAAACAGTCTCTGGTGCTGTATACTCTGGTGCTGCATGTGTTTAACTTCAATGCCAACAGTAGTATCACTAACTCAGAGAGCATATTCTCCAGGTAAAGATATGTGTGTATTACTCAGTTGTGCTTTTGCCTGTAGCTATTTTCTCATATTAAGACAAAGTAGCTGATCAGCAATAGTGCTGTTTTAAATTACTTTAAATTTAATTTTTAATTCAATTTTTAAAAAAATATTATGAATTTGAAATAGCATAAGTTTGATTTTAATCACAAATCTGATTTTAAGTAAATAGTTTCAACCCGGCATTTGTAAAACCCTGAGAGTAGCTTTACCACTGGAAGTATTTCATGTCTTTTTTTTTTTTTGGCAGCTTTTCACGGATTGAAAAGGCAAGTAATTCCCTGAGCAACAGAATTTCCTACAGACTTGTGTCCCTTCTTGTTTAAGCTATCCCTCTGCAATACTCCGGCTCTCCCTCATGTCTCCTATGGTGCTCCTGCTCAGCAAGAACCAGCAAGCACTGTCACCAGCTGGGAGTGGTATGCCTGCAGCTTGGGCTGCCAGCTGCTGCCAGACGATACATAATGTGTGAATTTGGACTGCTTTTCTGCCAGTGGGAGCACTAATTTGGGTCCCTGTTTCACCTAGCTGTGGGCATCTTCAGAACCTGTAGGAACTTGGTCATCCTTGGCTCATTCACATGAGGTTGAAAAGCCACATGGGTTCAAGAAGTGCTAGGGAAAACTGGTGGACATGTAATGTGACTGCCTAAAACTCACTTTCTTAGGACGGGAAGCTAACAAAGATCTAGTGGTTTAAGCTACCCCTTTGGAAGCAGGGAGTATTAACTATAGTAGAGAAGAAGATGAAAAAGGGTTACATGTTACAGCTTGCACTGTCATTTAATTTACCTAGAAAGAGGAGGAGAAAAGTGAGGTGATAGGTGGAAAATCAAGTAAACTTGAAGGACTGAGGATATGGTGGAGTGGAGTAGGGGCAGCTGAAAGGATAGAAAGCTGGTGATAACAAATAGTAAAGGGGAAAGAAGGAAGTCCTGTGCCTGGAGAGAAGTATGTTGGAGAGGTTTGGCTCCCCTGCTCTGGGGCTTCCCCTTGTTGATATTCAGAGAAACCTTCCAGGTCTCCCTGAGCATGGAGGCAAGTTGGGCATGTCGTATGGACAGAAAAACAGGGTTGTTGTCACCCTCTGGGCAGTGCCAGTCTGGGCAAGGCTGCTTTGATGGGCACACATGAACTTCCCAATCATACCATTTGGTTTACCTTTTTTTTTCCTCTTTTTTTCCCCCCTCCAAAATAAACAACCCACTCCTGTTTACTCTTTCCCCGCTGGCCCTGGTTTTGGTGATTTTATTTAGTAATTCTGGTCTTAGTCAGTGACCCTGGTAAGCCTGGGAATCTTCTCTACTCCCACTGTCTTCTGATGTCCTTCATCCAAGAGGAGTTCCCAATGTACCCCTTTCCCTGTGTGTGATATCTGGCAGTTTCTCCTGTTCTATTAGTTTAGCCCCAGGTTGGGGTTGTCCAGCCACTTTTCCCCCTCCATTGCTCTCAGCATCTGGCAGTTTCTCATTTTGCTGTCATATTGTCACATTGCTGGAGCATGTGGCATACAGGAGAAGGGTGAGGGGGATCTAACTGCTGCCCTCTGCTACTGGGAGGGGAACTGTGGAGAAGATGGAGCCCAGCTCCTCTGAGAGGTGCACAGTGAAAGGTGAACGGGCACCAGTCATGAGTTGTACCAGAAGAAATGATGGCTGAAGATAGGGACAAAATTTTCCAAAAAGGATGGTCAAGCATAGAAACAGGCTGCCCGGAGGAGTGGTGGATCCTCCCTCCATGGAGTTATTCAACACTTGAAGGGACAAGGCCCTAAGCAACCTGATTTAATTTTTAATGGCTTTTGTTGCCCTTTTTAGCTGGCCAGCTAGCCAGGCTAGTCAGGCGGTCAAAGTATCCTCCTCCAGACTTGCAATAAGCAGATTTGCTTGTCTTCTGTAACTAAGATTTGAAAAGCAGTTTTACCTCGGGCAGTATGATAGCAGTCAGTTGTCTAAAAGAGGCATCCATATAAACAGAGAACCATTGACTTTTTACAGCCCCTGTACTGTGACTTTTCATAGCCCAAGTTCACTCTCAGAACACAAAAAGCAGATCACTGCCGATTTACAGTGCAGGTTTTCATCGGGCACACAAAGAATAAATGTCAAATCTCCTAACGTCCAAAGCATCAAACAGAACCCGTAGTCTGAACCCTGAGGGGCCCCACAACTTGTCACACACGCCAAGATCAGGCAGGTGAAGGCTTAGGATTCAGCTGAGCAGTGAACTGGGTGAGAAACAGGCTCGTCAGTGAATGAGAGAGTTGATTAGGGAATGAATCACTTAGGGAGAAAGTTGTGCAATTAAGCTGATAAATTTGGCAGCAAAACAAAAAGCAGAAAGAGGATGAATGCAACAATCAATCAATAAAGTAGTGAATCAATTGTCTAGTTAATAAGATAGTTAATTATGCAGAACAGAGCAGGCAAGGCAGTGTACTTGGTCAGTTGGGCTTCAACAGATCTCCCCAGTATATTTCAGTCACTGCATCATTTACTTTGGCTCATTTTTGTTAATATAAGTCCCAGATGTTTGACCTCTGAATTAGTATTCTCCTTCCTGTAGCAATCTTAAAAGACAGTAGCTGTTTCTAGACTGTTACATTCTGCTGCTTTATATTGTTTCAGAAAGGCAATAATTAGCTTATGATCCAGGAGAACTAGTATTCTGCTCCATCTGAAAAAGCAGTACTTAACTATCCTCATGTTCTTATTTCTGTTATTTCAGTATTTGATATTCTATTTTATAATTACATGTTAGGGATGGTGTATATTCTATTTTATGTTACTATGGTATTTATCTGTCTTTCCACTGTCAAAACCAATGTGCTAAGTGCTTTCCAAACTAAAATATACAGACCTTTCCTCAAAATAGTTTCTATTCTGAAAGTATCCACTTTCAGAACACTTTGTTATGTTGTTGAAACAGCCCTCTCTGCTTTCTCCCCATTGTACAACATAGAAACTTAGATAAAGAACTGACAATTCAGTGTCCTTGCATCCTGAAGTGATACAATACAGTGTAATGCAGGAGGCAAAGAAATGCATGAATCAGTTGCCTTGTAGAAGAAGATAGAGGTGGTGGATTTTCAGAAATTGTCTGAAGCTGGGACCACACCCATGTGGATAACACCTTTGCCTAGGATCTGTCTGCATTATTTGTCAGGAGCACTTTTATTGTACTGTTATGGTCAGCTTCCACAGGGTATAGCTGCAAGACTGGGTAGTTTTGGACAAGATCCAATAACTGTCTCCATGCCTTGGATGCGAGTTTGATTTGGCCTTCACTGTTGGAGCTGGACATCAGTAAGCCTTGAAGGTGCCTAAACCCCATAAGCACTTTAGTTTTTTCTTCTGAAGTTCCCAAGGCCTCTTAAGCTGTGCCTCTGACCATGACCATAGCTGCCCAAGAGCTAAGCTACTTGATACCTATCCCATACCTGAGCCTGAAAGAGGTCCGTAATTAAGCTTTCCTTGTCAAAGTCCACAGAGGTCCTGGTCCCGGTCCCAGGCCAGTTGCTTAGCCCAGAATCCAGGTCTGCAGAAAATGCAGTTCAGGTGGTTGCTCTCTGTGTTCAGATCAGCAGTCGTGGTGTGATGCCCATCTGCATCCAACAACTGTTCAGTGTAAAATACAGAAATAATCCTGTCAGCAAGCTTCTGTGGAAGGATCAACCAGAGTTTCAACTGTTGTAAAACCAGTATTGTCCTTGAATCTACAACTTTTAATACTCATTTAAGTTATAAACAGTAGCATCCAGGGCTGTTTTTTGATGGGGTTTTGAAGATGTTCCTTAAGGGTGAAGATGGAGAGGTTGAAGATGGGATGGCTATTTTGTGAAACACTGCTATTGGCAACTAGATAGTCCTGTTCTTGTGTATGTGAATTCAGTCTGGTTTGCAGGGCTTGTTTGGCTTCACTCACATAGTTTCCAGGGACATTAGGTGGCACATGTTTATGTTCTGAGATGTACATACATAGGGCTTTGGATTAGGATGGCTCTGTTCTAAGGGACCTTTATTTACTGGTGTTTCTGAAATCATGTTGGAAGGTTTTACATTTACTGCACTGGCCTGATATTGCTCCATCCAGGAAAACTAAGTCTATTTGTCCTTTGCCAGTGTAATACCACAGACACAGAACATAATATTGTTGCAAAGTTTCAGCTGACTTCTGGTCTGTTTAGGGAGTAAATATGGTGATCTCTTCCTGAAACTTAAGACAGCTGTTAATGTTTAGTAATCTATTCATTACTTTTAGTTGTCCATCAGCTGTGGACTGAAATAATTTGAGCAGCTCATCTTGTGGTTTCGCTGAAGATTTCCCTTTGCCTTTTTATATAATCTGACATTGTTTTGATGGAAACCCCTTATGTGGAGGCAGTAACTCTTGGGAGGAAGTTGGAGCAGAAAGCGGTACAGAAAACCAAATAATGCTCTCTACTACTTTAATTCTTGTTAACTCAGTTGGCTCCTGTGCAAGAGGCCTCTTTGCCAAAGTGTCAAACACTTTGAAATTATTAAGTAGATACTAAGACTTCCATAAAAATTCCAGTCACTGTACTTGAATCCTTCCAGTATTGTGCGTGACAGGTCAGAGCCTGCCGACAGCATGCTGTCAGATGCTTACACATGTGGAACGTGCTGGGTAATTGTTTCGTGTCTCCTTCCATGAGCTGATCTACCTAAAGAGAAAAGCGTCTTTACTCTTAGCAGACAGGGCATTCATTTTTCTAGCTCAGGAAGTGAGTGTTTGGGCCTTGAAGCTTTTATTGTGGTTATTTCCTGCTAGTCATATTTTGAGCACTGCAGGACTTGTAAGACTTGCAAACACAGCCAGTAAGCCCAATTTGTCATGCATAGTAGAAACACTGTAAAGAGGAGCTTGAGAAGCCAACAAATATGTTGCGTGGAAGAGTGAGGAGCATTATGGGCTTTATCTGGGCCATATACAATATCCTCTTCAGTCACTGTCATTTTTTAGAAGAACATAAAAACACACAGAAATATAAAATAGTGCAAAAGCACACTGGAAGCTTAATCAGAACAAGGCTTATTACAGTAGAGTGCCAATCTATAAAGAACTGCTTGGTAATATCAGCTTCCTGTTAATCCCATAACAATCAGCTAATGGTGAAATGTTGATTTATTCACTGATTTACTCTTAGCTAGATTGAAATAATGGAGTAAAATGAGCCCATTTAGACTGGTTCTTAAATTGAATGCTCCTAATTGCATTTGAAAGAATAGACCATAATGCATTTGAGTATCCCAATGACCCTGCTAATCTGTGCAATTAGTTAACTATTTTGGAAAGGAGACTACCTTACACGTAGTTTTGTCTTAAAAAGCTAGAATGTATTTTTCATATATTCTATACATGATTCTGTACTAAAGTCATTGCCCTGGTAAAATCTTCAATTTTACTCCAGTACTAGTAGCTCTCTGTGTAAGCTCGCAATAGAACGGCTCAATTACTTTATTATATTTCCATTTAATTATTGAACTAGAATTCTGAAATTTGCACATATTCATTCTGGGTCACAGAGTTCAGCATGGGAGGGAATCCCAGATTACACATTCCATTAGAAATTATCAAAAGGCCATCTGTCTTTCTTAGTGGGTTTCAATCATTCAAGAGCCTGAGGATATTTAGGCAGGAAAGGAGAAGTAAGAGAGAAAAGCTCTTGCAGTAAAAATCTGAGCAGGTCACTTGCAAGTTTTGAATGTTTCTAGAGGGGTCGAAGATGATTGTAATTTTGCAAGAATCTCCTGCTCCACTTAATGTTTTTCACCCTCATGTTTTTGGAGTCGCCTTTAGAGAGATGTCTCAGCAAAGACAACAGCTCCTGGCTGTTGAAGCTCCTGGCTATACTCCTGGCTGTTGAAATAAAGCAAATGAAGGAGACAGGCTGGTGCTGGGGTTTTGAACACTGGTTCCAGTCAGCGGATGCTCTCCTTGCCTTCATTCCAAGATGGTCATATTGCCAAGCAGGCACCATTTTTAATGAGACATCTGTGTTAAACTCTTCTGTGTATGTTTACGTCATGGTCCATTTTCACATACAGCTGGACATTGCGTTATTGATAATGTGTGCAGCTGCAAATGAGAGCAATTGAGACCATGAGTCTGTGCATCTCAACAGCCTGAAGCTGTACCCACCAGTTCTATCTGTTAGGTGTCCCCAAAGCTAAAAGACACAAACCAACCCAGTGCTTTCACCTGGATGGGACCGGACCATTATTGTCTTCCTACCTTTCTGTGTTTAAACATTAAGTTTCTAGGGTTTTCAAAGTTGAATTAGCTGAATTGTATGCCTGGCCTCAGATCTATGCAGCACTCTTGTCCTGATGCATGCATGAAACAAGTCCCAGAAAACACCCCAGTCCTTCAGAGTAAAATGTAATGCTTAACATCTGTACAATTAAAAGAGCTTTTAAAATGTGCTATATGGGCTTTGTATGTTGATAATTTTGGATTCTTTCCAAAAGAATGCATATTTCTTTAAGTCATGAGGCAACTGTTACAATAACAGAATCTGACACTCCGCTTAACACTGTCGGAGCCTTTTAAGAGAATCTCCTGGGAGAGGAGCAATAAATGGTTTATCAGACTCTTTGCAGAAAATACTTTGGTAAAAACTGTGGGAAGGACAGCAAAGAGGTCTGTAAAGCTAGTGGCATCATAACTGCTGCTAGTTTTCCTTCTTCCTGAGCTCATGGAATCTGTGGAAAAGAAGTGCAAGACCAGATGTTGGATGAGTAAAGGTGCTGGATGCATCTCTCCAGCTCTAGGTTAGGCTGAGATATATTCAGGTTCATCAGATTTTGTCAGCAGAGATATCCAAGGACAAAAAAAAAAGAACAGTTACTAAGGTTTGCAGCACCATCAGCAGTGGAGGAGAAACCATCTACCCCACAAGAGCCACCTGCCTGGTGGGCTCCACTAGGGATTAAGGGTGCTCGGTTCCCTTGAGATCAAGCACTATGGGCACTCTTAGGAGGCTATGAATGGTGATACTGGTTGGCTGTCCTCCCTTTGAGGATCTTTTGACACAACTTGATGTCCTGTGAAGTATGCTGTTTGTCAGGAGTCCAAACTCAAGGTGCTCATTGCTAAATCTTGAACTCTTTGCTGCAAATTGATATAAAAACTTATTAAGAGAATCACAGAATGGCTGAGGTTGGAAGGGACCTCTGGAGGTCACCTGGTCCAACCCCCTGCTCAAGCAGGGCCACCTAGAGCTGGTTGCCCAGGACCATGTCCAGATGGCTTTTGAATATCTCCAAGGATGGAGACTTCACAACCTCCCTGGGCAATCTGTGCCAGTGCTCGGTCATCCTCACTGTGAAAAAGTGTTTCCTGATGTTCAGAGGAAACCTCCTGTGTTTCAGTTTGTGCCCATTGCCTCTGGTCTTGTCACTGGGCACCACTGAGAAGAGCCTGGCTCAGTCCTCTTTGCACCCTTCCTTCAGGTATTTATATACATAGATGAGATCCCTCTGAGCCTTCTCTTCTCCAGGCTGAACAGTCCCAGCTCTCTCAGCCTCTCCTCACGGGAGAGATGCTCGAGTCCCCTCATCATCCTAGTGGCCCTTCACTGAACTCTCTCCAGCATGTCCGTGTCTCTCTTGTACTGGGGAGCTCAGAACTGGACACAATACTTCAGATATGGCTTCACCAGTGCTGAGTAGAAAGGAAGGGTGACCCACCTCGATCTGCTGGCTACACTACTAATGTAGCCCATGATACCATTAGCTGTCTTTGCAACAAGGCCACATTGCAGGCTCATGTTCAACTTAGTGTCCACCAAGACCCCCAGGTCCTTTTCTGCAAAGCTGCTTTCCAGCCAGTTGACTTCCAGCATGTACTGGTGTCTGGGGTTGTTCCTCCCCAGCTGCAGGACTTCACACTTCCCCTTGTTGAACTTGGTGAGGTTCCTGTTGGCCCATTTCTCCAGCCTGTTGAGGTCCTTCTGGATAGACCAGTGTATCAACTGCTCCTCCCAGTTTTGTATCCTCAGCAAACTTGCTGAGGGTGCACTCAACCCCATCATCCAGGTCATTAATGAAGGTGTTGAACAGAATTTGACCCAGTATTGATCCCTGGGGTACACTGCCAGTTAAAGGCCTCTAACTCTAGTTAGACTTGGTACCACTGATCACAGCCCTCTGGGCCTGTTAATCCAGTTTTCAAACCACTTGACTGTTCGTCCAGCCCGTACTTCAACAACTTGTCTATTAGGATGTTATTAGAGATAGTGTCAAAAGCCTTACTGAAGTCAAGGCAGACAATATCCACCATTCTCCCCTCATCTACCAAGTCAGTCATTTCATCATAGAAGGTTATCAGGTTAGTCAAGCGTGACTTGCCTTTGTGAATTCATGATGACTACTCCTAATCTCCTTCTTGTCCTTCAAGTGCCTGGAAATGACTTCCAGGATTAGTTGTTCCATCACCTTACCGGGGATTGAAATGAGGCCCATTGGCCTGTAGTTCCCTGGGTCTTCCTTTTGCCCTTTTTGAAGATACGAGAGATAACAACAAAGGGACAGAGAATGTGTACATAAGATAGATGGTTCCAAGTTCTTTGTATCTGATGAAGTTCACCATAGTGTATTTAGAGACCACCAGCAGTTCAGGAGCTGTTGGTGGTATAGTTGAGAGCTTCTGGAAAATGTATGAGGCCCTAGAAAATCAGGAATGGGCAAATTTTGTACTTAATTTTCAAAAGAAAAAGATGGAACCAGTCAGCTTAATCTCAATTCCTAAAAACTACTGGAAGAAATACTAAAGCTGTTGTCGGACACCTGGAAGGTACAACTAAGGCAAAATTGTCAAGAACAACTCATGTGGAACCAATCTAATCTTTTCTGACAGGGTTGGCTGAGAGGAGACAATCGGTACCTGTCATCTCTTGACTTTTGTGGAGCTATTACACTTGACATCCTCATATGGAAGCTAGAAAACTCAGTTCTGGAAAAAAACTGTAGCAGAGAAATGTACAAAAATGCATTGCTTTAAGAATAGATGCAAATAGTTTGCTATAAAGATGGGTAATTATGGCCAGCTGAACTACCTCCTCTACGAAAACATAGAACTACTTCAGAAACTCCTCCCCATTGCAGACTTTCTTCCCCTGTCCAAACTAACATCTCAGGCTGTTTCTTTCCATCATTCCCAGGGATGCCTAGCTATTTGGTCAAGGTCAAGAAGGCCAGAAAGACCTCCTTACATGCTTCAACACTGTGGAAAATGCAACTAAATTGCTTGCAGGTCAGGCTCCTGTCCTGGGCATCAGTTCTGATTTCAACCACGTTCCAGATCTTTCTGAGTAAGATGCCTGCAATCTAGTAATTCTGTTTATCTACTTATTTAAAACATTTGGCCACACACTTGTTAGAATCAGTGCATGTCTTGATTCCTGAATCACCACCTCTCTGGCTTAGACAAATACAAGTGTCTTGTCCTCCAGGTATTCATCTAAAATGGTGTTGCAAAGATAATTTCACAGAATCCCAGAATGGTTGAGGTTGGAAGGGACCTCTGGAGGTCACCTTATCCAACCCCTCTGCTCAAGCAGGGCCACCTATAACCAGTTGCCCAGGACCATGGGCTTTTGAGTATGTCCAAGAAGGGAGTCTGATTTTGTAGTTTGATGCTTTGATGTTGTCAGTCTCTGTATTTCTTCATTGGCTTTCTGTTTTCACTGTGTCACATAATGAAGAAAGTATCTTTTTTAAGGCCCTTCAAGGTCTATCTTCACTTGACATCTCTCTCATACTCTATTAGGTCCTATTGGCCTACAGTGCAAGCCTCAGTCTTCAACCTTGAACATTTTCAAGAAAAGCACCTTTGTGGAGTTTGTGGGCAGATATCCCTCAGATTAGGAAAAATTCCCTGCAGATATATGCTAAGTCACTGGGATGTGCTCTTGGAAAAAGAGAAGGAGATAATCAGGCAATGTTGCTGATAGTCAGGAAAATATGTCAGAAAGGAAGGCTTCTATGGGATAAGAGTGACTTGCTGCAGTGTGACTCTATGGGGGCATGAGTGGGAAAGGAGAGTGGAGTCCCAGCTGAAAACATGATCTGAGGAGCCCTGTGGTTCACGTGAGCCACTCAATCCTTCTTTGCCAGTTTACTTTCTTAACTTCCTTTTCTGCCTCAGAATTGAAGTCTGCTCTCCAAATGTACATGGAAAGCTGAAATTCAGAACAAGCTTTAAAGCCATGTGTCACAGCTTCCCAGTTTGCTATCATCTCCCCTCTCCGAATGCTCTCTCCTGCCACTGTTGAAAATATTATTCATAGTGAGCTTGCTTGTCTGATGAAACCACTGCCTGTCAGGCACATCAATATCCACTGCACTGAAAAGCAGATGTGAGCTAAATTTTTGGACAATAGTGTTAAGATTTCATAGGGGCATCGTTAAATATATCTTGTCACATGGCCTATTTGAGCCAGGGATTAGACTATGGAAGGGATTATGATTTTAATATGGGAAGGTAAGGACTGGAAATAATAGTACTACTGCATATTTTCAAAACCTTCCCTTCCAAAAAGAAGCACCTTTTGAATAACATATAACTAGATGAAGACCATGGCAAGAAATTCACACCGGGCACCCATTGCCAAGGGCATGGGGACTGTCCTGCCATAGCAGCCTCCAGAGAAACCTCTCTGCTAGCCCTCTCCATTGTCCGAGCCCCCATCCCAGGCTTAGGTGTGGATGACTAAGACCCATGGGAACATATTGTCTCGTTTTCTCCATGGGAAAACTTCTAGTAATGAGGCTAACCTTCCCCTGGGGTCAGCTTTCCAAGTATATATCCACCATCCTCCACAGCATCTGCTTCCTAACCCCAAGGCAGTCCCTTGGATTGCCCTCAGCTCCCTGTTATCCCATGACATGATACTCCTACCGCTCCCTCAGCAGCCCAGTGCCTCCAGTCCAGGGCTGTCTTGCTGACCTCTTGCCATCGCTGTGCCCCAGTATGCTCCGTGGCTTTTCCCAAACCCAGACCAGCACTCAGCTCAGTTGTAGCCAAATTTCTCACTGGGAAGCAGAATGGCTGTTCCCCTCACTTGATGTTGGTGGCTGTTTTCCAGTGGCCCTCTTCCAGTCCCCAGCACCCTAGGAACATGTACAGAGTGGCCCCTTGCTTTCTGGGCAAGGGGCTCAAAATCCATGTGGTCTCTCATTCTCCAGCCCTTGCTTCCCTTCCAGCAAAGCTGGCATGAGACCACAGACTTCGATAAGGCACAGGGATTGCATACAGTGGCACATGATGACTTTGTCCATGGGGCTGTGTATGCCTAAAAGTGAGCCTGGAGTCAATTTCCAAGGACACCCTTCCTGTCCTTCAAGAACCCTCCTTGCTGAGCCATGCCTCAAAGCCCTAAGCCCCTAAGCTCTTGCAACTCAGCCCTATCTCACCCCTCCTCAAGAAACACCTCTTGAATCATATATCTAGAAACCTCATGGCTCCTCTTCATTCCTTTGGGATGTGGCTCCTTGTGATACTCTTACTGCCCTCTAGGGCTTTTCTGTTCCTCAAGCTTGGATCTGAGCGCAGCCAGAGTCTTGACCCCATCACCCCCCTGGAGAACTATGGATGTCCTGGTTTTCCTGCCCAGAAACCATGTAACCACGCTGCAGAGGTCCCTGGGGAGCAGGGAACTTGAATGAGGACGTTGGAAAGTTGACCCCAATGACAGGGAACCGGTATAACCATTTGGTATCACAGGAAGGGTTTTGGGAGGGTCTTTCCCAGTGTGATGGCTGAGCCAAGTGAAATACCTTTCCTCTTCTGCATGAAAAAGTCCTGTACCTCCTGGTTGACACTGAGGTTTGGGCCTTGTCTTATCTAATCCAGTTATGAACGTGAAGCAGAAGTTAGGAACAAAGTTGAAGGGTGCCACTGGGAAACAGAAACAGGGTTAGCACAGTGGCCACGCAGTTTCTCAGCAAGGAAATGGGAAACAACATGGAAAAGGCTTGTAAAGCATAACCTAACTGTAGAGTTTATTCAACTATAAGGTGGATGGTGAGAGTAATAGTGCTTTTGGGAAGGATTTCCCAAAATCCAACTTCCTGCAGTGAAGGTAGAACTCTTACTTGTGTCTTTCTGCCTTAAACTTGTCACTGTCACAAGCCTGGATCTGAGTAAAACCTACACATTCGACTTACTCCACGAACTAGCCAGCAGTGTTCAGTCCCCTAGCTCTTGCTGAGCTAGTCCCCTTTAGTTTAATAATAAATAACAGTGTTTATTGGAGCAAGATGTGGCTGGCTGCTGGTAATGTCATATCCAGTTTGTACAAATCTGCCAGAGAAGCGTGGAAGCTGCTAGGAGCTCTCCTCATGCAAATTCATTGTCTGTACTTCCACAGCTGCATGCCAGATAGGGAACTCTTGTTTAGAAGAAAAGTAGATGAGCGAGCCTTGCATCTGGTAGCGCAGGGAAGAGACGAGAGGCCTCCAAATATTTTATTCCCTGTAAAAGTCCCTTTGTCCTTCCTGTTTGTGACCTTTTGGGTTTTTTTTTTTGTTTTGGTGTTACCAAAATAAAATTTTCCTCTTGGATTCCCACGTGGTGCTGTGGGATTCCCACAGGACTCCCACAGCAGTGGGGTTTGTCCAGAGGACACAGGCATTCCTGTCCTGCAGCAAAGAGACCAGGACACTGCACTGCAGCAAGCGTGAGCTACGCAGCAGGAACCCTTAAATTGTAGATATGGGGTGAGCTGGCAGTTAGGTATGTCATATGTCACAGGAGATGTATAGACTGCCTTTGGGAATCACTCCTCTGCAGCATCCTGCTCCTCCCGTGCCTTATGGCCTTTCTTGACCTTATCCGTCCTTAAGGCCAGTCTCTTCTCTACTGCTTCTATGGGCTGGATGACCCTTTGGGGATGAGGAAAAATGTTCTTTTTTTTTTTAGAACAAACATCTCTGCAAAGCTTTCTGCGGATCATCACTGCCTGTCTAATGCCAATTAATTATTAATCTGTTTAGAGCTGTAGGTATGTGTGAGCAACATATTTAAGCACGGAAATTTGGATGGTCTCTATTTCTAAGCAGATCTGCACAGACCAAATACCTGGCACCCCCCAAAATCTTAACCCTCACTGCTCCCTCGGGGTTGGGGTGTGGTTCACTGCCTGCACCCTGGCTGCAAACACAGCTCAGGCTCTTACAAAGGCTTGAGGAGTTTTTCAGTCCATCCCCCTTTTGAATACTTAACCTAAGATGAATTATTCAGACCGAGCTGGCCCCTGTGGGGAGGAGGTCGGAGAGGGTGAGGATGGCTTTCATGGAGAGGTGCTGCTGAAACCCCTGTTTGCAGATGGGGAGGGTGGGAACGGGTTTAACAGAAGAAGCCAGAGGACAACTGGAGGAATAAAGAGCAGACAGAGAGGAGGAGGGAAAATAAGGGAAGGTTTTAGATGACCAAAACTCCTGCCCTTCGCTTACCTGAATGGCTCCTGTGGGTGATTATTTTAACCAGGACCTTTGGGCAGCAACTGCCAAGTACAAATCCTTTTCCTTATGTGCTTAATTGAATTGAAAATTAAAAATGGACCAGTTCTGGCACTTGACTGGACTTTTATTGCCAATGTTCAAAAAGGAAACAGATAGCAGCTTAAGGACAAATAGGTTTCTCAGCTCTCTGATATTTCTCAGAGCCGTGTCACCAGATGGGAGAAGCGGTGGCACTGTATGGTGTAAAATGTTGAGAAAGCCTTAAAGAATCACAGGCTCGATATAGATCCAATTATGCTCAGGATGGTCTCCAGAGTCTAGGACTAGGACGTTTTTTTCTAGCATACCACAGCAAACTATGAGCTCGCCTGAGAATGAAATACCAATGGAAAAAAAAATAAAATCAGATTTCCATGATACCAAGGCAATCTGGGAGGAGAGAGAGTGCCTGGGAACAGCATGTTATAGGGAGTTCATGTCTGTAAGGGAGCCGTGCTAATGATTTCCCCAGTGGGTGGAACTGGAGAGGAAGTCGTATCTCCAGACTCCTCAGAGATAGTCAGTGGGAAACCACCGTCTCCATAGCTAATTTTTCTGACTGACTAATAGAAGTGCAGAAGTCACAGATATGGTATGTGTTATGTGTCAAAGTTAAAACAGTTTTCACCAAGCCTGAATCATAACTGCATTAAGTCAAGCAGAAAACCTTATAGGGAATGCAAGGATAATGACAAAAATAATAGGAAGAGGAAGAAAAGATGCAATCCAAGGAGTCACCCAACCATCTGAAATCCTACTATATTTAGTTTGCTTCTGAAAGAAGTGTTCTGTTATGGCAGACAGACAAGGATACATCATTGGTTGAAGTAAATCAGCATGGGTCTTCTGAAGCCAGCAAAGCCATATTGATTTACATTACTCGATGGTCTCTGCTTGAAAATTCATCATTATAACAAATACTATAAAATTCCAGGTTTGCCACCGGAGGAGAGCCTGTAGGGATGACAGAAAGGAATCATCCTTCCTGCTTGAACAAAAAGATTACTCAAATGGGAAACTGTCTTGCACCAGTCTTCCTTCAGGATATGACGCCACAGTGTTACGAGGAACAGCAGCATGGGCAACAATCCTGGAAACCAGCTGAGCGGCCAAAAACCGCAAATGCCTGGCAGCTGGGAACATTAAACAGGAAGGAATGGCAAAAAAAGAGGGCTGGTAAACAGGGCAAGTGTATGAGTGTTTTACTGGCTGTATGCTCCCTGCCAAAGAACTGCAGGGATGGATGTTTACCACAGGGCTAGCAAAAGGAAGTTGGACAGTCTTCATGGAGTCTGTATGAAGAGCATGGTGAAGCCCCAGACACGTGGAGAAGGCAGTGAAGGGTAAATACTTTCTTTAAGGTCTGTTGTAGGCTGGAAGAGGAAGGTTGATTGGAGATTTGGGCTTCATAGGAATGGAGAGCTGACTTTTATTCGTGGCCTGTTTTTGGAAGTAGCACATCTCCAGGGAATGGACTGCATATGGGTTTGGGAATGCTACGTGCTTGGCCCCAGAAGGGGCTTGCCACGCTCCAGAGTCCTGCAAGTTATCAGTGATCTATTAAACACGTCCTGATACACACCCTGTTTCTATTAATAGTGCCTTTCTTTTTGCAAACAGGGTTCAGTTTTTCCTTTATCTCATTGTCTGAGTGGGGACTGTTAGTAAATGTCATCTTTATACATTTATTATATGCCACAAGAGGTTGCTTTATACTGTAGTACAATTGTACACAATGGAGGGAGTACAGAAGCTAAGCAAGCAAAATCATATAGGAATCCACAGAGCTTGTCTTTGCTGTGGTAAAGACACACTAAAACCAGCAAGCTCATAATGAACATTATTTGTTATTCAGAAGATCTCCCAAGCCACTTCCATCAGCTATACGATGTTGGGGGAGGAGAATCTGCTCTTATCTTCCAAGACATATAGCAGATGGCTCATGTTTTATGAATGGAGAAGACACCACATGTACCTATACATAAACACACACATCAACACATGGGCACATGCCCAAGCTTAAGCGGTGCATGTCTTAGTCCAAAGTACTGTTGTATCATGTGCTTTTTGATAGGGAATTTGCTTTGGTTGCTCTTCTCAAACTTTGGCAAGCTGGTTTTTCCATCTCTTTTCTCTTGCTGTTGTGGCAGTAGCAATCTCACACTGTTTACCTAAAAATCTGCCTTCTGAAATACATCTGTTGATCCCTGCTTAGCCTAAACTGCCCCCCTCCTTTTTTATGTGCCTGTAGGAATTTGTTTGCATTTTTAAAAGCAGAGAAGAAATTATAGCCTGTGATCTGATAATGGGACTCTGCAGCAATCTTGACTTTTACATGGATGGCCTTTATTTTCCCACGTGTAAAATTCATATTGAAAATTTCCTTTGCTTTGCTGCAAGGCCTGATTCCCCAATTTTGATTAAGTCCTTGGAATGGGAGAGAATTGTGAAGTGCACAGAGAGGTAGGTTAGCCTGGGCAAAAGAATTATGCTTTAACGTCGCCAGACTGATTGAAGTAGCTGAGGTTGCACAAGTATGTTGAGACAGTGCTGGCCTTCGCAGCCAGACCCTTTGCACTACAGGATTTCCCCTGAAAGTGTGGAACATCAGGAGATTATGTGCCCAGCTGGCTGACTACCAACTGAACACACGCTTCAGCTTAATTGTCTTTGGTGCAACAACCACCACACTAAATGCAGAAATACAATGATATTGGAAAGTTCTGCACCTCTGAAGGTAGAATTGTCACTGGTCATTAACTAAACAAACATGCAGACTTCTTACATACATTTTTTTTTGAACAGCACTGTTATAATATGGATTGTATATTCAAGGCTGAAAATGAAGCTGGAATCCTTGGAGAGCCTCAGAGTGACTCAGCCAGTGTAAAGGATTTGTCACCTCGTCCTGAGGATATGACAGTAATTTATACTGATATGGGCGTGATGACGGTGAGCCACATCCCGCCGACCGCACTGAGACAATACACCCCTTTTGCCAGAGGAGGTCTGCGAGAGAGATAATGATAATCCTAGCAGCTGAATCTGTAGCAAGTTGGCACAAGCCCAAAACAAATTCGGAGATGTTTGCTTCACAAACCCTTGTATCAAATTGGATCTGTGGGTGGAAGAGAACAGGGGGCTGGATTGTGATCCAAAAGATGTGACTGTGGCTGGCCTCAGGAACCCTCCTGAACGCCAGTTTCCCTGAGCTCACAGGGTAACCACGTGGGGAAGGCATCTCCCTGCCCCTGGGCCCCTTCCCATGGGCCATCCCACATGGGGCATGGCAGACACAGCCTTCAGCTGAAAGTGTCTCTGGTGACTGCTGCTCTGCAGCACGGTGGGGGGTCAGCCCCTTTGAAGGCTCAGCCTGGCAGCCAGCTCACATTTTGCTCAAATTTTCCTGGGTTTCAACATCCTTACCCTTCCACAGAAATATCCAAAACAGTGGGGAGCTTTTCTCCCCACCAGCTTACTTTTCAATTTTGCTCTTTTCGTAAGGGCTTCTCCCTGGAGCTCCCCAGCAAGACTGCAGAAAACTCCCAAACAAACAATTTATTTAAATCACTTCTTACCCACTGGCCTCAAAGCCACATGCTGGGCATTCACTTACAGAGCAGTAGCCTCAGTTACCTAACTGAGGGGCTTCACAGTCAGCCATAAGGGTTAACATAATGTCTGGTAACCCCCTCTCTGCCCCTGTGCTGTTCATAACCCCACAGTGTATATATATACATAGATATACATGTGTATATATATAATTTTGCATGTGTTTGTATATTTATACAGTCAGGGTATACAGAACACATCAAGTGCTTCTAAAATATAGCTAGAACAATTTGTATCCCAAAATTGCTTTCTTGTCTTAATGCTTTGTAATTTAATTTAGGGTGCAAATTCATCCTGAATGACTCGGTGGCATGATGACAGGATGCACTCAGCTGTTCGCTTTTGAGTATGAAAAATCTCAAAAGACATCAATCAGGCTTTCCTAGTGACTTTCCACTTACATTCATCTTCCATATTTTTGTACATGCTCACAGTGCACTGGGTTTGAAAACAGAAAAGTTGCAAAGCCAGAGCTATACAATGGTATATCAAATAAAAGTATGCCTCCAGTTGTCATTAACAACTAAAAAATTACACAAACTGCATACCAATGCACATGTATGTGTGTGTGGAGGTTTTAAACCCAGTGTATACAGAAAAAAATTGGGCATCACCAGAAGGAAAGAAAAAGGAAGCTGTGTGGTGTTCTGGAATCTTCATCGTGCAGTATGGGTGGAGAAGAAAGTGGGATTTGATCCAAGTTTGGTGAAGGTGCTGATGTTCATTATCTAGAAAAGTGACGTATTATCTCTTTCTCCATGTTTTTAATTCTAGTAGAAAGTTTCTTTGCCGTATATTATTAAATGCAATAGCCTGAGTCCTGCTGTGTGAGTGAGGCCTCTGACATCCCTACTTATCAGCTAGTTTCGAGGAGTGCCCGCTTTCCTGTATTTCTGTAATTTAGCTTCCTATCTGAAGCTTGGGTAGCCCTGTCGAGATTTAACCCTCTCCAGCGGCATAGCTCTCAGGGTCACCGAAATACATAAGCTTTCCCACCATCTCTAGATGCTCTCCCCTGGGAAGTATCATCCTACATATCTATGTATATATAGCATAGACGTATAAAACTTGGGAACTCTGGGAAGGCAACAGCCTCCATGACCTTACAGGCACAGAGCGTGTGATGTAAGTGAGAACTTCCCCTGAGAGATCGCTGCGAGATTTGTCCTGTGTGGATTACATGCCATGATTATATACATTAAAGTGTTCAGAGTTTAAAATACACTCCAGATGCTTTCTCCTGCCCTTTTCTCCCACTCAGCTTGACTTTTCCCCAGTTGATTGATTCTCATAGTTTATATTCAGAGATTCAGTATTTTGCTTACTTACCAGATTAGCCTTTTTGGGCACACCGAAAACTGCCCTGTAAGCCTGGGGAAATGCAATATCATACGCTGAGAAGCTGCAGAGTATCAGAACGGGATGAGCAAGCAGAGTGTGAGTGTTCAGCTGTACTCAGCACCAGACAAGCTCTGGGTTTTGTGAAGTCAGCAGGAGTTTTCCCAACAGTCCTAAAAGTACAGAATCAGGCCAGTGTTGGGAAGCACTGACAAATGCAATGTATCAAAGGACTAGAAATTATTCCTTCTGTTATGATTTTGACTTATTTTTATTTTTTTTCCTTTTGCATGTTTTTTCATGTTTCCTGAAACATGAAAATTTTAGGCTGCTTTTGGTCCCAGCTCACCTGCTTGATTTGCCTTTTAATAGTCCATTTCTTTGACTGCTTAGTGATAGGTAAACACCACAAAGATCCAAAGATCCCCCCACCATTTTTTTGCTGTCTGCCTTTGCACTGCAGCTCACACCTTTCCTGCTCCCCAGAGGAGGAAGCAGCAGGGTCTTGTTCTATAGAGAAGAGCTCCCAAAGATTGCTCTCTATGCACCAATTTTGTGTATAGCATGTAAATATGAAAGGAAGAAGCAAACGTACCTGCGATGTGACACAAAGAGAGGCAATAGTTAAGAACAGCCTTGGATGCAGAACAAACTGCGATCCCACAAGTTACAGCGTTTTGGTTTCCTCCCATAGCAGCTTTCAGTGCCGGTGAGATCCCAAGCAAGTTTTGGGATGTCTGGGCCACCTTTAGCTCTGGGAGTTAAAACTCTGGGCAATTTTATGGGATCTGCTTCACATGTGCAAGATGGAGGGAAAAAGCAATACACTAAAATATTCAAGAGGTTATGCAGGGAAATGCTGATATGAGGAAGGAGGAGGGCTGACAGGCAGCTCCCTTTTCAGGGTGATTGCAAAACACCTCCACAGCCCCCAGTTTTGTTTGATTCATTCAAATAGTTCTCGCAATATCTAGTTATTTCTCGCTATATCTAGTTATTTACATATTAAGAGGAATATTATTTGTGCCAGTGATGTGCATGGTTACCCAACAGATGTAATAAGATAAAAGAGCGTTTCTTCTGATGCTTTAAAATAAGAACTACGTATATATATATTCCTAGCCTCAAATACAGCTGATCATAGACACTACATATAAAGCATCATCATCAAGGACCAGAGCACGTTAGAAAGCTGGATTTGCCTGCCTTGTCTTGCCATGCCTGCCCTGGCCTGTTATCAGCCAGCAGTGACCACTCCTCTAAGCTCTGCTGCGACATCGGCCTCTGAAATAGTTTCTCCACAGCTCTGTAAGGAGGCAAGTCTGTTTATTGCTGTGTAGGGTCACTGGTGATATCACAACTCAAGATGCCTTGAGGTCTGCTCAGGCTCTCTTGGCTGTTATCTCATGCTGGCTCACTCATGAGATTTCTTTGACAGACCCCATCCCAGCTACAGGAGAGTCACTCATTCTCCAGCTCCTCGGCAGAGAGCAGTCGCATCCATTTGTCCATACATCCCCTAGAACCATCACTGACATTTTAGCGAGCCACATGCACTAATGCTGTTCTTACTTGGTATTTGTGATGTCTATTTTTTGTTTTTAGTGTG
The DNA here is from genome assembly GCA_013401315.1 of Balaeniceps rex. NCBI lineage: Eukaryota > Metazoa > Chordata > Aves > Pelecaniformes > Balaenicipitidae > Balaeniceps > Balaeniceps rex. The sequence goes on along the minus strand of VYZW01002539.1, from coordinate 282,619 downwards.
AAAGAACTGTTTTGATTGCTTATGGGCCAGAAGAAGCAGCACAACCGCATTGAACATATGCAACTCGCTGGCACAGTAGACCAAAGTAAATACAATCTGCAGTGCATAGGGCAAAGGGAACTCCAAAATCGTTAAGCCCGGTCTTCACCTATCATAGGTCCCATGTTTTTCCTTGTCACTTTAGCCCCACTTGTTATTACAGCGACATTATTCTTCTACTCTCTCTGCCTCAATTCTTTGCTCCTGCACAGACAGTGTATTCCCCCTGCTCCAGCTTTATCTTCTTTAGGCTGAGAAAAACATGGTATTAACTACTCCACTTATAATATATTCTTTATATATATATTCTTAATATATTCTTTATATATAACCTTCGTAATAGTCTCTCTCTCTTTCAGCTCACGTTCATCTTTCTTGAACTTGTATCTCCTACTGTACACAGTGGTACAGATGATATCTCATTGATGCCTAATGCAGTGGCATTAATACTTCTCCATTTCTGCTAGACATACTAATGTTTAAGGATTGCATTTGCATTTTTCACAGCCTCATCAAATTGGTAACCTATCATAGTCAAGACGATAACTAATACTGTCAGGTCCTTTCTTCTTTTGTCCTTTCTACTTAGTCCCCCTGGTTTATAGCAGAAAATCTTGTTATTTGTCTGGATGTACATTATTCCTGCCTTTCAAGCTTTTGCGTGTAATTCCATTTCTATGATGGGACTCTGCAAAGTCATTCATTTTTTCCCCTTACGATGTTTAAACCCTTGTACCTAAGTGTCTTTAGCACATTTCAATAGCACACTCTCCCTTTGCATCAAATTTACATGTGAAAACATTAAATAAGGTTAGTCCCAAGACTGAACCTTGAAAAACTCTGCTTATAACCTCCCTCCAGCCAACAGTTCTCTTTTCACTAGCTTCATCTTCTGTTTATCTGCTCTCTTCTACCTTACATTTCCTATCCCAATGCCAATCTTTGCTAATGGTTTCCAATGCAACAAAGTACCATAGGTTTTATGGAACAATAGGTATATCTCCTTTGTCTGAAAAATCGATCCCATCAAGAAAAGATATCACAGATAATATACCTTTGACAAGCCTGTGGGTTTTTTAATCTTGTTTTTCATTGTTTTGCATATTTTTATTGTTCTTGCCTTTAAAGTCTGTGCTAAAGCCTTATCTGCCAGAGACCACAACAATTATCCACCAAAGTTACTGAGACCAGAGTGATGATCCACCATAGCACAGACTATATTCCCATTTTCTTAGAAAATGTGGCATGAAAGGCCCCATTTGCTACTCCCTATTCCAATAGCACCACCTCTGAATGTGAAAATGTTCTGAAGACCCTTGCTGCTGGGCTTGCAGTTGCACATCTGTGTTCTTTCTGGATGATGGGCTCTAGCCCAGGTTCTCTGTCCTTTCTGACCTAAGCACCTTCAGTTCTCTGAATTTTGCTTTTCTTGTCCTTGTTGCAACACTCTCAGTTTAATTTGAGATGCAGCCTTTGCATCCTTGTTTTGTATTGACCTTCCTATTGAAGGCACTTTGAAAACAGTCACTGAGTTTGTGCATGGTGTCAACAGTGTCATAGGCTCATGCTCATTGCCTCCTCCTCCAGCTGAACAGTTACGATCCAAATTCCCCTGGTCAACTCACTTTGTGGGACTTGGATTCCTGGCCCTCCAGACCACATTACTGGAGAGGTCACTAACTCCTGAGGTTTTTTTCATGCTTTGGATATCTTCATAATCTTGCACTGAGCCATGCACTGTCTGTGGTTCTGATAGAAATACCCCAGCCCACAGATAAAGAGTTAAATTTCTCCACAGAGGCCGTCAGATTGCCCCAGACATGATTCTTAATATGCCTCATCTCTTCTCAGATAAACTGTGTGGTTTAATACTTCTATTCAGAAGCTCCCATTCCTTTTTTCACTGTGGGAGAAGCTGACCTGCAAAGCCCTGCCGTCCTAATNCACTTAAATTGAAGGCACTTTGAAAACAGTCACTGAGTTTGTGCATGGTGTCAACAGTGTCATAGGCTCATGCTCATTGCCTCCTCCTCCAGCTGAACAGTTACGATCCAAATTCCCCTGGTCAACTCACTTTGTGGGACTTGGATTCCTGGCCCTCCAGACCACATTACTGGAGAGGTCACTAACTCCTGAGGTTTTTTTCATGCTTTGGATATCTTCATAATCTTGCACTGAGCCATGCACTGTCTGTGGTTCTGATAGAAATACCCCAGCCCACAGATAAAGAGTTAAATTTCTCCACAGAGGCCGTCAGATTGCCCCAGACATGATTCTTAATATGCCTCATCTCTTCTCAGATAAACTGTGTGGTTTAATACTTCTATTCAGAAGCTCCCATTCCTTTTTTCACTGTGGGAGAAGCTGACCTGCAAAGCCCTGCCGTCCTAATTCCAGCTGGCAGAGTCAGTACCAGGCTGGCCATGGGCATCTTTGGACACCTCAATTTAAGTGGCAAAGTGTTAGCATCTGTACCCCATCGTAAGCAATGGAGATCTAATAATACAGCCAATGAAGGCCAGAGGTCTCTTCAGCTCCTCCTAATGATAATGCTTAGGGCTCACCTGAATTGCCTTGACACGGGTCTCTAGTGACATTCGAGATGCACAAAGTGTCTCACATGGTCTCCAACTACCAGTCCAGCAGTAAGTAGTACTGAACTACGACAGAAGTTGCACAATTCAAAGGAAAAGCAGCAGGAGAAAGGAGTAAACATGGAGTAAGTATCCAAATATTAGAATTTACAGAATATTTTTCTACTAACAAGTAAAATGAACTTTATACCTTTGTTCTCCAGAATATTTTTTTTTTTTTCCCCGCAAGCCCATGGGTGATTATTCCTGTAGTTGGTCTGGTCCCTCAGGATTTCTCAGGATGTTGCAGGGAATATGGATGGTTTGTGATCCTTCCACACAGTCATGCTACAATATGCTTATGTGCTCACTTCTCTTACTGAGAAGCAACCGTCCAGAACCCTATACATTTTACCACTGGAATGCTTAGAGTCACTGCTTCGTATGTACTTCTATCTCCCACCCATACAGCATAGGGGATGATGAAATAGAGGTCCTGAAATGCAGGACATAGTAGAACATAACCGTGTTTCCTTACCTTCCACAATTTGTAATTAATTTCATTTTTTTGTTTTTGCAATTTGTCTTTGTCCTGGATTTTCACACAGGTCTGTGCATCGCTCTTTTTGGCCGCATCAGAACAATCGAGATTTGTAGAAGTAAAATGATATACTACTGACTAAAAAGCTGTCAGGTTTTGACAAATATGTATTCTGGTCCAAAGAGCAAGGATCTGCTCTACCAGAACTCTTGTAATAAGCTGTGATAGCACATCCTACTCCCTTCCCAAGGAAAGCAGGGGCTCTTTCAGCCTGCTGGCAGGGGTTGTTGATGTGTGTTTGCATTGGCCGTTCTCTGTGGGGGCTGGAGGCATAAGAGCCAGTCAGGAAGGGTTTCATGACTACGGAAGAAACAGTGGGATGTGGAGAAAGTAGTAAGGTCTATAGTGTCATAAAGAGTGTTTCTGCTTTTTTGGCTTCAGAGCAGGTCTTGAGCTGGCTGGATGCCAGGCTAGAGTGATTTCTCCGTACCTGAAAACAAACTGTTCTGGACCTCTGCAGTAAATGCTGAGGATTCAGTAACTGAAAATCCAAAAGGCTTCTTCCCTCTACGAACTGTGAAGACAGCCAAGTGCTAACTCTGCCCTCACAGCACTTAATACATTGATTAAAGATTATTACGGCACGAGGACAGATCTGAGGAAATAGAGTAGGCCTATCTAGTTACAAAACAGGGATAGGATTACAGTGTTCCTGCATTTTACCCAGAAAATGGCAAGATTTCCTTTCAGATGACATGCACCTTTTTACTCCAGAGATAAGTATGGGTTAAAGTTAGTGATGAAGAGAAACAGAAAACAACATCAAGGTAACCTTTTGTAGGTAGGTGTCATACTTTATATTAGGGTACTGAGTATTCATCCTACCTGCCAGCCTTGCCTTCCCTAGATCCTCAGACTATCATTGCTACAAGAACATCTCTAATATACTAATACTAATATATCCATCTACACAGTTTTTTGAGGATTTCTTTTCTGTGTATGTCCTAGATGGGGAAAAAGGGGGTTCTTCTTCAGCTTCAGTTTGGAGGAAATTTGCAACAACCCAGATCCCATACCAGAATCCTGATTTTTTTTTTTTTTTTTTTGTATGACTAAAACTGACTAAATCTTCTTAATAGTATTTTGGTATCTTTTCAAGCTGGAAACCATTCTATTTCTGATTAATTCATACTGCCATGCTAGTCCTAGAGCTATGCAGATAAGCTGAATGCACCACACTACAATATCTATGTTGTAAACCTAAGGGTATTCATGGGCTTTTCAAGTGAATGCACATTCATACGTGAAGTAGGCAACACACAGTGAATGAGCTACATTATGTGAATGTGCTCAACAGCTGAAAAATGAACTATGTCATGGATTTTAGCTTCATGGAGTGAGCAGCTGAATTTGACGGTGACACTGAAAGATTGTTCTTCTGTGTGACTCAGTTCGATTCACTGGCCTGACAATGCCCTCTTCTTTGTGAGTCCTTCGCACCTGTAGATGCACAACACTAACAAAGGCCTAATTCTGGCAGTTAGCAAAACCCAAACTATTAGAGTGCCGAAGTAAGTGCAGCAATTTTGCTTGATGTCGATGTTGTTTGCAACACTCTTTATATGTTGAAGAATAGCGTTAGACTGATGCAATCTTTGAAAGCTCAGTTCCAAGATTTTATGTCAGAAAAATATTCATGTTGAGTTTAATAGACTCTCAAGAAAATTATTGAAAATATACCATTCCTAGACTGTAGCACTGCAAACTTGAAGCCAGATAGAATGCTAACTGTTTTCCCCCTTAGGCCACTTTGTACTAAATTCTTTTCAAGATAAATAACAGCAAGCCACTAAATAAATACTACAGATTTCTCAAGAAATCTAAGGTGACATTCCTGAGTCAAACCACAGGAAATCCCTACAGACTTTAACCATAGATTTGGTAATTGATATACCCCCAAATAAATATTAAAACCAAAACCACAGATGACATTCTCCTTGCTGCTTGAGATCTACACTGAGCTGTCAGAATATTAAAGCAGTCTGTACCCAGGTTGTTTATAAAGAGAATAGTGGCTGTCACTGAGCTAAAGGAAAAAGGGAAATAACTGTCTACCTGAAAACATGAGGCTTGCTTCATACTAACCAACTTTTGCCACGATCCCCAGTTTAACTGTAAATCAGGGTTTCTAAAGGGAAAGGGAAATAAATCATTACACATGGAAGAAAAGCTAGCCCAAGTTTATATTGCAGTAGAAAGGCCAACACCTTCTTGGAACTCACTTTTAGCAATAATTATACATGAAAATGCCACTGAGGAACCATAAATCTTCAAAATCCTCCTGCACATCCCCAGGAATATGCAAGAATTTCTTGAAAGCCTCTAGAAGCCATGCATGAACTACGGGGCCAAAATACAAATTCAGCTGAGATGCTGAAGCATATTGCTGGTGGTATGTTGACAAACGATGTGTTCTACGTTCTTGTTTGGGATTGGATTATGTAGTTCAAACACACAAAAAAATAGAGAAGTGCTTGATTCAGTGTACAGCAGTTATCTCAGGTAGCGACCTAGCCTGGAAGCTAGGCTGTTGAGTTCCTCTCTATGTGATCAATGACGCAGCCCAAGACCCAAAATGTCAAATGAAATAACACGTGATTCGGAAAAGCTTCTGGAAGGGCCCAGCCAAAAAGAGCGGAGAAGCTGGGAGAGACCATGCAAAGACAAAAGAGAAGGGAAGAGAGTTTTTGGTTCTGACTGCTGCCTGTTCAGGCAAACCTAAGTTTAAGGACTGTGTGTTTCTTAAAATTGTATGGTTTTTTTTTTATATCAACTTTTTCTTTAAATTCATAGAGAAAGAGTATTGGCTAAATCAAATGCATAGAATGGATCGTGCTCTGGGTGCCCATTTAGATACATCATGGAAGGAGATTTGATTTCAGCAGTGGAGGTAAAGTATGTACCTAAAGAGGCACTTCATTTAGGAAAAGTTGTTTGTGAGGTACTAACATTTTAAGTGCCCGTGCCAGCTGGCCAACGTGCCATCCCTGCTTAGCTGGACATATCGAAAGGGGCACATAGTACTGGGAACAGCCTTCTCTGTGCAAATCTTACTCCCATTTCTTGGGCTGTGCCATTGGACTATGGGCTGAGGAACATATGTGTGAAACGCCTCTTCTCCACTTCCAGAATTCACCTTAAGGCAATATACTTAATTTCTCTCTTCAAAATGCTAGGTTTGACTTTAAAATAATCCTTTTCAGGGATACAAACACAGGGAAATCATTGTGACAGCTTTTAAAGCTGTCTGAAGGATGATGTTTGCGTCCATTTTTCTCTTTCCTCTTTTAAGTGCCAGTTACTAAGTGGAACCCTTTTATTTGCAAAGGCGTATCTGTACTATGTTGAAAGAGACTTTGAACTAAAATTAGTAGGAATAAAAGCAAGGACAGCCCAGTAGTGTCATTTACTTAATATAAATGGAGTAATTTTATATCTAAATATCTGTGACCAGGGCACTTCGCAATGCCATAAAGCAAAGATAAAGTGCAACGCAAACTTCAAAAGTTCACTCTCCGAAAAATTACAACTATATGAGCCCACTCAATATTTGACAGTGGGTAAAGAAGATGATGAGGGGGAGGAAGGTATGAAGGGTTAGCATTGGAAGCATAATAAAAGACATCATTAACATGAATCTTAAAACATTAATTTTGTGATTCCTACAAGCAGGCTGCAGACCTTGGAAAGGTGGACTCAGACAGAGGTACAGTGGAAAGGTTTTGAAAATCCGAGAGGCTACTGTTAGTGGTTCTGCCCTAAGTAAGGCGGGTAAGTGGGAAGGCATGAGCCCAGGAGATGTGCAGCCCTCTGCTCTGCATCCATCTGAGGCAGAATTTGAGAGTAGCCTCACTCAATAGCACCTTTGCTAAGCACCTGCTTAAATGCTCTGTTACAGCGGTCCAGGACACCAGGCCATCTCTTTCCAGCTGTGGCCCACTGAAGTCAGAGCTGTTAAAACCAAAGATGAAAAGGACTGCTGAGTGCCGGGCAAGCGCAGGGTGACACCAGACCTGCTAGGAGCAGCTCATGGTCGCAAGGGCATGCACAGGTCAGAGAGGTGGTCAGACCAGCAGCATGTTGCCTCATGAGGGATGCCAATGAATCACATGAAAAAAGGACACCATCAGGCGTCCAGGAACGTGGTGCAATTCACAGGGAGATGAAAACATGAACTGACTTCCTTGTGCAAAGAACTGCTCAGAAGTCCTTCTTGCAATTTAAATAAAAATGGCTTCTTGTCATTTGTTCTTGCAGTGTTAAAGGAGAGGGAAAGATGCGAACAGCAAGCAAGGAGAAAGGCAAGGGGAGAAGGCCGGCTCTTATTAGAGGCAGAAAAAGAAGAGTGAGAATGACAAGACCACAAAGAAGCAAAATCCCCAGCAGTCTCAGCCAAAGGTATTATCATTTCCACTGTGTGCTGGACAAGGGGCCTTGTGGGATGAATCTTTGTAAAATCAAGCCTGGTTCATGTTCCACTGGAGTACCAGGGAACCAGGCATCTAAACCTGACCATGCCACTGAGCTGCTCAGCATGTTGGAGGAGCTGCCGCGGCTCCTCCGGGCCTCTGCTCCTCCGCTCTGCTTCTCCTGCCCTTTTGGCCTGAAAAGCTTTGGGACAGGCACCCCTGGACTCCATGTTTGTGCAGGGTGTGGGGCATGGCAGACACCGCCGTTTCAGTCCCACCTCCTCCTTTCTTCTGGGTGCTGCTGCAGTAATGTAAGACAAGATGGGCAAGGGCAGAGAAGCAGACCAACAAAAATTGTGAGAAAGAACTACGGTGGCCCAACTCGTTTAAATGCCAGGAATCTTCAAGTACACTATATATTCAACTTATTGTTAGTTTTACGATCAGGAGCCAATTTTGCCTTAATGAAAATAAAGGAAAGTGCTGAAGTTCAGAGGCTATGCAAATGGGGATTAATACACACTTTAAAAAAGGTTATTTAACATCTTTACTGCTTTAGAACTATAATGCTTTTTGATTTTGAACATTTTCAGGATTATTAGCTTTGCTCAGATTTAATACAAGAAATTTATACGTATGAAATGGAAAGACAAGCATGCAAAAATTATTGCAGGAAGTGTATTGCAGAGCGAGGACTGTATATGGATGCTGAAAAACTCCATATATTTAAAGGCAGTCATTTGGGGGATAATGATGACTGAGTCATCATCACATACTGCATGTCTGTGTGCGTGAAAATAAGAGTAATAAATGTAGTTGTAAAGCAAATCTGTGTGACTGAGTAATGAAGAGGCTGAAGAAGACCTAATAGCTGGAATAATGATGGCTGGGAGGGTTACTTGTTATGATAATAAGTGGTTTGCTTAATGAGGAACGGGCACAATAAATGAGTCAAGATATTGCACTGTATATTATAAACCAAGAGGCTAAGGAAAGATGGCCAAAGATGGCATGCAGGCAGATTTCAAATCGCTTATGGTATACACTCAGTGCATTGTAGAGAGGCAAGTTAGAGCTAGCAAGGTGACAGGGTATCCTTCTTCCTGGAGTGTTAAGCATCTGTGTCTTCTGCAAAGCGTGGCCAGCACGCTTCATCTTTGATGCGGGGAAGGGAAATGGGCCTTGGCACACCACACTTGAGAAGCTGCTGACGATTGTCACAAGCTGCTGGTGGGACAAAGACAAGTTGTCTTGCTCATGGGAGAAGGGATCCGCAACCCTGCGGTGTGGCTGTTGGTGTTCCTGCACCGAGAGAGGGTTACAGGCAAACAACGAGTTTCCAATTCCAAAATGCAAAATGGTTTCGGAAAGGTGGTACCTTGTTTGCAGGTATTTCAGTAAAAGTTTTGCCATTAACTTCAGGAGATTAAGTGTTTCTTCTACAGATGTTTATGAACCCCAAATGCTCTAATATTGTGCAATAGCTTAGCATAGATATCCTAATACGTCAATCATGAAATAAATAATCTGCCTCGAACTCCTTAGTTAACAGAAGTGACAAACCATGCTGTAAGTTCGTTGGTATATTTCCTATGCAGAGAAATAATTTCCCTCTAGATTTCAGTGAAGTCTTTATTTTGGACCTGTGATAAGAGTGTTATGATGATTTAGTGACTTTTCTCAGTTGAATATATTAATAACTGAAATATTAGTTATTTCTGAAAGTACTATAATTTAATCAATGTGAAATGCGTAAGAATTCCTCAATATCAATCACCAGTAACAGATTATCATTATCCATTTGTTATCACTCTACTGTCAAAAGTAACTAGCGAAAAATATTAATGTTTGGAAACAACCTGCCTTGTCCACAATGAATATACCCAGTTTTCCATGCTGTGCAAGTCAAACATGATACTAGAGATTAGTTTGAGCATTACTAGATCATCCGCAGGGTCTGGGTTACTGAAGGATGGAATCATGGAGCAGATCATTATCTGCATTGAGTTCCCCTCAACATTTCTCGAACAGGGACCAGGTTAATAGTTGAGAGCTGTTGTAGGGAGCTGTCGCAGGCAACCCCCCTCTCTCCATCCTCCATTCACAGTCTCTCGCAGCTTTGAATGGATAATTGCACCCGAGAGCCTGCTTTTGTGTGTGCTTACGCCGAGCCACGTACCCTTTGGTTGTTGTGTTTACTTGAACGGGGCTGCTAATGAAACCGAAGATTTGCTGAGGTATCTGCAGGGCTGGGTGCCTAATGAACAGAATTCTTAACGGGCCATAAATCCAATCAAGATTTTCATACCGTGTAAGCAAGCAGTGCAGTTTGTTGAAAACAAGAGCCTCCCTGAAAGCTGCTGTTATGCAAATATCATCACGCTCAGGGCATACATTAAAGCAGCCCTCGAACTGCAGCCTTTTGGCTTTACACAGGAAATAAAATGAGATCAAAACAGGAGGGAATAATACCAGTCGATTTGCAAGATAAAGATTAATAAAAGAACTCATTGTATGCTTTCCACAGAAATTTTATGGTTACCTTGCTGTAAATTTTTTTTAAAAGACCTTTTTTTAACTTTCTGCACCAGAACTATGATTCATTCACACAAAAAGGTTATGCGAGAGGCACAATTTTTTAGTTCATTCAGGCTCTCCTATTCAAAGGAGAGACGCTTTTGTGAGATCCGCCGTTGTTCAGAGAGGGAATTAGTTTTATTAGCAGTGTGTCATTCACAATGTGCCTCACACATCTACCAGCTTCCTCATTTCATTTTTATTTCAATTTGTTAGCGCTGGAGTGGTTTGGGATTCTCGGTATGAATAAAACCCATTGTATGCTCCCTATACTCTCACCCCAGGGTGGCATTTCCTTCTGACCAAAGACACAGGACTCTTAAAAAAAAGAAAGGGAGCACAAAAAAAAAAAAAAGCAATGCCCTGCTTCCAGGATGTCAGCGTTACCAACTGATTTAACCACAAAAATCTTCCTGCCTCATCCTTTCCGGTATCTTTACGTGTTGTTCTTTGCACTGAACTAGCTCAGGAGCTTTTCCTAGACCTTTTTGTTTTCTTTGTGAAGCGCAGCGTGCATGTTGCTAGAATTAATTCTCGCATTTGGCCGTTCACTACAAAGCGAACCTTTATCATTCGCAAATCCTGGTAGGATCACATGGAGCGTGGGGTGTCTCTCCCTGGTCCCTGGCAAGCAGACACGAGCAGCCGCGGCCAGCCTGCCCTGCTCTAGCTCCCGGACAGCTGGAGTGGGAGGACAAGAGGCCCATGTCTCCTCGCAAAGGATGCTGCCATCATATCACTGGTGCCCAAAATAGGCTGTAAGCAGAATTTAGGTATCTCAGTTTAAGCAAACAAGCAAGCCAGCCCTGCTGTAGCAGCTACAAATCCATCAGGGGCATGATTATATCGGTGCTTACATATAGGTGACAGAGTTCTATACTGCGTCAAATATATATCAAGCATGCGTAATAATTTGGTTTTTAGTCTCATAAATTAAAAGTCCAGGGGAACTGCTAGTGACCATCTCTCTGACTGTTTGCATGTGGCAGACCATAAGTTCCCTTCAAATTAATTGGAGCAAGAGCATCTGTTCTAGAAAAAATTCAATTGATTTTAAAATTTCCAGTACTGTAGAAATCGACAAGCTAAGCAGGCTTGGAGAACCCAGATACTTAATGATTTGTGCCCTGTTTCTCATCTGAAGTTTTTCTATTTTCAACACCAGGCTACTGCCTGCTGTTATGCTTTTCTTTGCAGAATAAAGAGCCTTCAAACTCCTGTTCCACAAGTCGGTAGTTATAGACTGTGATCATATTTCTTACTTCTGCCTAAGTAAAACCGATGGAACTCCTGCTCCTGGATCGTTTCATTATTTAGCATGTTTTTCCAATTGCATTCTTTGGTTTTTGGCTTTTTTCTGAACTCTCCTCACATTCTCAATGTTCTTCCTAACCAGGGTGCAGGTAATGGATAGTCCATTTTGGCGACAGTCATGCGTGATGCGGGGATGAAGGACACACATTCCCCCTCCTCCTCCTCCTCCTAGAGCCTGTCCTGTTTCTACAGCCCCCGATCACAGCTCGTCCATACCCGCTGGTGCAGCGGGGGCTATTGGACATGATGCTCAAGTCTTTTTCAGGGTCTCAGCATACCTGCAAGATCAAGTTCTGTAAATGCCACCTATGTTCTGCAGTTGCAGGTTAACAATTTCACGTTTGGCTGTCTTAAAATGCCCATGGGATTTTTATGTCCATGCTAGTACATGATTTTTTTGCCACCTTGAAGTTTATCAGTCATGATTTCTTTTTTTTTTCTTCTTCTTTTTTTCTCTCCCCAAATCACTGATTAAATTGTTCAGTAGAAAAAGAGTCAGGAATTGATCTTTGTGGGACCTCCTTAGAAACCAATCCACTCCTGATTAATTCCCCATTTACCCATGCCTTTAGGGAACTGTCAAACAGCTTTTAATCCATACTGCTAAGAGAATAGCATTAATTTTGACACTACTCATGCCCCAGTGGAAAGGAGCACATTCCAGGACTGCTGTATTTGACTAGAACAAAGTTGAATCTGCAGCTGTATTTGAGTTTTCATGGGATTCAAATAGCAGACAGCTGGCTGGCCATCTCAGCCTGTTCCAGCTTAATATTTCCATGGTTCTTTGAAAAGGAAAGACAGACCTCTGCGGTGATGTGTTGCCAACATTTTAAGTCAGAGGTCCCATAAAATGTTCCCAGCTTGGTGTGATAAATCTAAATTAGTGTTTGTAAAAAAAAAGAGAAAAAGGGCTGTGGAATCTTTTAATGTATTTTAACTCTTTATGTACTTTCCTGCAATACAAGACAAGAATAGCATGGCAAAAAAGCCTGTCTTAGATACAATGCAAACAGCTATAGTCTTCTCCTGGTAAATACGCTGAGGATATTTGCAGAGCCCAGTTTGTGCACTGGTAGATGAGGTTTGGAGGAGAAGAGCCGCCAAATGTTTTCTGCAGAGAAGTTTTGCTTTCAGTCTGCCGGACCCTTTGTACACCCCGAGCCATTCCAGCGACAAACTCTCCGCTCTTCGGAAGTGACCGGGATGCACTTCAGAAACCATCCTTTCCTGGGCGGCAGAGAACTACATACAGAGAACTATACTATATACTTCCCAAGGCCTCCCTTGGGTTTGAGGTAAAGTGTGAAGAGCTCAGGGTGCCACCTCCCTCTATGAAAACGGGCAGTGGGAGAGGGGCAGGCGGAGGGGCAAGGGGCTCAGGCCGGGGCAGAGGGGGACACCCTGGGTACCACCCAGCTCTTCCAGATCCTTTCTCAGCTCTCCTTTCTCTCTGAGAAACTGGCTACATGATAGCGGGTTTTTTTCGTGCTGTCAGATGACATCCTGCGATGTGTCACCCAGTTAGCCACAACCACAGGCAGAGATGAGGGGAAAGAGGCTTGGCATAAAAAACCCTGGTTCTCACAGACTTTTCATCCCATAAATACTGTGACTGAGGCTGTATCTGCTAAAATGAGCAATACTTTTTTTTTTGTGTGGTGGGAGATAACACTAATAGGTGGAAGCAGGAGGTAGGTCTGCAAAACCAGCCTGAGGGTCCTGCGCTTAACTGAGTGACTCCAAACTGAGTGGAAGAAGGTGGCTCTCTTGGGGTAAGATAGTCTAGCTGTCATTTATGAGAATTATTCCTACCTTGGAGCATAATAATCCATGAATTGTTTATACACCAAAAAATCAGATTTTCCCTGAGAATGGAGGATACAGAGACACTGTAAACTTCTTGAAAACAAGTCAACAAAACACAGGCAAACCACATGGCATGCAAAGTTCAGTACCTACACCTAGATAGGTGAAAGCTGAGCAGGCCCCTCCTTTCTCACCCAAGTCACCACTTGGGATCATCTATCTTAATTTTATAATTGACAGCTACTAACCTGGGCACACTGGAATATTATGTAAGAGGAAAACTAATCCCCTCCAAATTTCAGGGAAGCAATGAAGGAAGTTTCCTATCAAATGTCTGCTTTTCAGGAAAGACAGCAAAATCAAATACATGAAATAGAGTAGCTGAACATGCCTCATTTTTCTTGGTCTTTCTAAAAAATAAAAATATCCTTGCTCTTTCCTGTAAGAACACAGACTGGTTCATTTGTGGAACAAATTACTATGCACTTGCAGCTACCAAAAAAAAAAAAATTAAAAATTGCCTGTTGCTCGCCTATAATGGACAAAATTGCTCTTTGCAGCAAGTAAAAACAAATTTGGCACATCACTCACTCATACAATGTTTTTCTGCCGCTTGCCTATCCCACGCACTAGATACATGTGTGTCAGTTGTGCTTGCGTCATCTTTAAAAGCTTTAATGACTGACTCATTTTTGCACGGCATGCGGCGAATGTAGGCTGGACTTCTGCGGGCTTTTGGAGCCAGGGAACAGGAGGAGGCTGCGGTGAAAGAATGGCTGCAGGGAAGCAGGCACCAGGAGGGCGGTGGGATGGACGAGATTCACCTTATCCAGCTCTGTGTCTTGCTTCCCCCTCTTGTTTTGGCCGCTCTGCGTAACTAGCTCGCAGCCAAGCATTCGTTTCTCAAACAGACGAGCTGATGGAAAACCACGCTGCCTCCAGCTGAATGCCATGACTTCTCCAAGGGAAGTTACCACCGCCCCCCCACGCTTCTGCCAGCAAAAGGGATGGCAAATGCACATCTTCAGGGACTTCAGGAGAGCTCTGCAATTGCCTGGTCCAAGCTGGTTGTGCCAAAGCCAAGGTAGAGGAGGGAGCACACGCAGAGGAGGTAACCACAGCTGGCACAGCCACATCTGCAGGACAACATTGGTCCATGTCACCATTCTCTAATATCTTCTTACATGGAAAGTCACTTGATTGTTTTGGGGAGTGTAGCGTCAGCCATCACGCAGTTTCCCAAGGGGAGCGGTGTCCTGTTTGCTTAGTATCATCATCACTTTAACAGCTGATCAAGGTAAAGACAACTATTCTTTTTACGCAGAAGTCCTCATCAAATTGGACAAGTTGTGCCAGAGTCAATACGTCCCAAAGCCAACCTCTGATCCCTACAAAACGGGGTACTTGGAGAGACAGGCAGCCACAGCAGCAATGCCTAGCTGCTCGTGTAAAGTCAGACCCATCAAACCTCTTCATTTACACAGGTTTGAAATAGCAACAGAGACTTGTTGCCTCGCCCCTGGTGGGCTTTAATGAAATCAGCATGAGGTACCAACTTTCTGACTCTTCCATGCGTCTGTTTTGCACCTGCTGTGGCACTGCTGTGTGGTTGCCTTGCTCTAGTGGCCAGAGGGCAACGAGCCCCTGAGCATCCTCCCGCCATGGGACTGGCATCCCCCATGCTGCCATACAGTCGGTGCCATCTGGGCAGAGACTGAGCACAGCTTCTTCTCACCTTTTAGCTAACACACCTCAGCCCATGTCGCAAGAAGGTCGTTTTCAGGAGGAGGAGACAGACATCCCTGCTCAGTTTCTGGCTTCTCTCCTGCAGCAGCAACGGTATCAATGAATATCAGCAAAGATGCCATTTAACTAGTGGTGGTAGGCTGGAGGACACCGACACCTTTCCCTTGTACGTCCTCTTGAGAACAGATTAATCCCAGGTGGGTGAACCAACCGTGCGGCAGATGGCCGCAGCTTTCCCTGCCGCTCACCTTGGCTGGGGCTGATGTGGCTGCTCGGCACTGCCCACCCTGGTGTGCAGCACCACCTTCCCAGTCCGTCATTCAGCCACCCAGAATTTGGGGTGAGATGTTCATTTATCAGCTTATTTTTGGAGATGGAGAAAGCTATAAACATTCCTGCCGCAGCTATATTTTGCCAAAAAACAATCTGCCGCGGAGTGAATTCTTTCAAGTGAAATTTCTAAACGGTTGGATAGATCAATTCAAAGTCATTACGTACTGGTACTGCTGCAATAACCTGTGCACCGTTCTGCTTTATGATACTCAAATATTATTTCAAATAAAGCTAATCTAGCACCTCGTTTGTCTGTATTGGTTACATGATTAAGGCACTAAATGCAGTCTGGGAACACCTGGGGTCAGCTCCAAGCTTCGCCATGGACTTTGCCATGCCAATCTCTTTGCACATTCACCTTACCTCGAGCCTTAGATGTCTTCTACTCAAAGTTAGTCATGTTGGCTCCTCCTAAGCTGCCAGGGAGGGCGATGCCCTCACCTCACTCAGGTGAGCAGAAACCTACAAGAGGACAAGTTAGCCTGTGATGGCCCTGTGAGAGGTCCCTCTAACTGGTGTTTTTCTTTTCTCCCAGGATTTTTTCCCTTTATCTTTTTAGACTATACATTCTTGATGGTGACATATGGGACATGGACAGAGGCTTGTACAGCAGAGCTCTGCTCCTCTTGAGCCACGCCGTGCATCTTTGTGGCAGAAGCAAGGATAAAGCTCAGTTTTGAAGTGTGCCACACAACTGTTGGTGAAATGTTAGGTCTGAAATGATCTTAGCTACAGCTTCTTTCCGTAAGATTTTTTACTATAGATTACAGGCAGCCAGTTACAGAGAAAAACATCTGTCCTTCACCAGACGTAGCATCGTCAACAGCAAACAGCCAGACTGCTCTGGTCCCAGTGTGGGTACCACCACCGATGGGTCAGTGGGCTTGGTGAGAGCTGAGCAAAGCCTGGCACTAGCCGCACCTTCTTAACACATCGTGCCCAAACACAGCAGTTTGAAGAATGGTGATCTCATCATTCAACTGCTTTTGAACTTCCAGAGGCTAACAAGCTTTAATGGCTGCAACTCTACTTCTCAGAGCAAGAAATCATGAAACTTCTTTTATTTGTGTCTCCAAGAGCAAGGATTTATTATAATGCAGAACTTTTATATTTTTGTAATAGCTCTCCGCCCATCTTTCCCACAGAAGAGGGTTGCATTTCTGTGGGTTTTGTTTCTACATTTTGCTTGAAAAGAGGCTTGACTGTTGGGGCACAGGTGGGTGCTGCGGGGGCACAACACTTTCCAGCTGGGGCTGGCATGCGGATCTCACCAGGGTGGTGGCTTTCACGGCTTTAAAAATCTAAAAGGAGGAGAAGCCCAGCTAATCGTATGCTAGAAGCACAGGCTTACGATGAGGCACCAGTTATAACTTGCTTGTTAATTCACATTCTCAGAGGAAAGTCTTTTTATCTGGATAAGCTATACTTAACTGCTCCACTTCATAGAACTGGGAGTTGAGAAGCTCTCCCCGCTGGCGAGGCACCGACGTAGGCTCACCAGCTTTCATGTGCTTCAGAGCATCTTTCATTTATTCTCACTTGGCTGGTCTGAGCTACCTGATCCAGGTGAGGGCCAAGAGTAATGCAAGCATCTGACAGTGTGCCTCCCATATGGTGGGGCTACACCTCTTTCTGCAGGCTTGCTTCTTCAAAGGTGCAAAAAGTTCAGAGCAGTGAAGTTGAAATGAAACAGGCGCTGTTGAAACTTTGCTCTCCTTTGCCTTTGCTTTCCAATGTGCCTAGATTTTCCAGTTTTGAATAACCTCTTGAAATAGTGGTCCAGCCCTCGAAGATGAAAGTCGGCGGTGCTGATTAGCTCCCCTGACAGGCAGAGCAGCAGGAAACCAGCCCCTATGGTCTTACCGCAGTCGTCTGGGCATCATACCCCATTTGGGTGGAGCATCCCCAGGCTCTCGTGGCCATCAGCTGGGGAGGCGGTGAGCTCGGCTTCCTTGACATGTCTCAGTCCTGCTCAAGCCACGGTTTGAGAAACTGAGTGAGCACCAGAAGAAATGGAACACAAGCCAATGTATAAGAAGTCCTTCACTTGCTGCAGTGATTAACCAACCGTAAAGTATGTTTCTGTGGTGATAACATCATGCAAAATTAGGAGCAGGAGCTTCAGATAGGTTGAAAATGATGAGGAAGAAACTGGAATTGTCCAAACAGAGCTGTTCTGCCAGAGTGCAGGAGATGGGAGAGCTTTGCTGCTTCTGCTCCACACTCGCTTTTGAGTGTGATGAAAGCAGGAATCGCATACTGGGCATAAACAGCAAATATTTTTTAAAACGCCTGTCTGAGTCTGCATCCAACCACTTCTCTCTGTCCCAAGGCTTCCTAATTACAAAATATTTTCTATGTCTGGAAGGCTGATACAGATGAACTGCTGCTGAGTGGATAATGGCAGATGTATTTGCCTCTGAGCTATTGGCAGCCAAATTATCACTTGACCCAAAGTACCTGAAGAGATCATGCCAAGTTTTCTCCTTACTTGCATATGGATGTGTTGTGGTTTAACCTGGCAGGCAGCTAAACACCACACAGCCATTCGCTCCCTCTCCCTCTCCCCAGTGGGATGGGGGAAAGAACTGGGGAAAAAAGTAAAATTCATGGGTTGAGATAAAGACAGTTTAATAGGACAGAAAAGGAAGGGAAAAAAAAAAAATACAGAACAAGTGATGCACAAGGCAATTGCTCACCACCCGCTGACTGATGCTCAGCCAGTCCCTGAGCAGGGATTGCTGCCCCCCAGCCAACTCCCCCGGTTTATATACTGAGCATGATGTCTTATGGTATGGAATAGCCCTTTGGTCAGTTTGGGTCAGCTGTCCTGGCTGTGCCCCCTCCCAGCTTCTTGTGCACCTGATAGAGCATGGGAAGCTGAAAAGACCTTGACTAGGGTAAGCACTACCTAGCAACAACTAAAACATATCAGAATTATTCTCATACTAAATCCAAACCACAGCACTATACCAGCTACTGGGAAGAAAATTAACTCTATGCCAGCTGAAACTGGGACAGGATGCAACTTCTTGGTTGCAGAAAAATTTAATCAATGAAGGCAGCAGCAGCACAAAATGTGCCATGTGAGATCAGATCCAATTGCTGTCAGGAAGGGAGAGGCTGTGGGCATCGCTGCTTTTACAGTATTGCGACTACACCAAATGCAAAATTTCATTTTGGATCCACCCCAAATCAAAATATTTCTGAATTCTGGACAAATATAAAGGACTTCTCAAATCAAATTAAATGTTGTATTCAACCCCCAAAAGTTTTTTTAAATGAATTTTTTTCATCAGAGCAATGGGCTGGGCTTGCAACACTAGTATGGGGTGATGGAGTGTCGTATTCAACAGTGTTGTGGAAACAGTAGGAGGATGCAGATGGACTGAGGTTCTGACCTGGGGTAAAAAATAAATAAAAGAAGGAAATTTAAGACACATCACATCTCAGAAGCATGTCCTGACCACCGGGAGCGCCTCCCCATCCTGTGTGGTTTTCTGACTGGCGGTTACGCAAATTTTCTCAAGTTTTCTCTCAAGCAGCGAGTATTTCCCAGAATTCACAGATAATTCAGTCTGGCTGCAAAGGAATTTTTTATTGCCAAAATCTTGTTCCAGGCAAAGACATAATTCAGATGTGATGCCGGGTATGAAGCAGAGGTCTGCCTGACTGTGCCATACAGAGGTAATAGAGCCCATAAAATGACCCCAGGGGGATGTGGTTTGCGCCTTCCCCCAGCCTTTGGATGCGACTAACCATTGTCAGTCCTATAGTGTATTCATCTCAGAACTGCAGAACCTCTTTGTAACAAAGACAAATGTATATTGTATTTCTCCAACTAAAAAGAGATGAAGTTGGCAATTTATAATGTTGAATTGCAGCTTCAGCCGAGTTTGGTGGTTTGCAGAGCTTAATCCTCTTTATTTAAAGTTTTATTTAGTGTGGCTGCTTCATTCTGAGCAAGTTTTTCAAATGACCCTCAGAAGATGGGGAATCATTTTCAGCCTTTGACAGATTTGATCTCTTATAATTTTTGAACTAGGGCTTTGGAGATGTAATTATTTTAATGCTTTTTTAATTTGAAAATTAAACTTGTATTTATTTTATAAATAAAAGGATTAATGAGTTCCTCAGAGAGAAAGCTGTGCAGTGAAATAACAGAAACGTACAGTAAAGAACACAGCCTTAGAGCTGGTTTGGGAGGAGCTGTCTTTGAGCCAACTCTAAGATCAAGATTGTGGCAATGTTCATTTTTGGAAGCCTCCTCCATTGATTTTTTGTTTGTGTATTCATTAGACTGAAAGCCCACAAAGTGCAGTTGTTAATTACCATCAATGGTCTGGTCTTGAATTCTTTTCTTTTTCAGACTAAGTTGATAATTCAGCTAAGTATCTGAATGGCTGAGGCTGGGTAATACCAGCCTGCTGCGTTGCCTTTCATTTCTTCTCTTGAAGGCCTTTGTGAAGTGCAGCAAGGGCACATGCACAAATTATCCTCAGCTTTTCTTGATGATGAGATGCCAGCTTCCCTGTTGATGTCTATCGTATTTTTGGTGTGGGGCTTTTGGGCACAACAGAGTTGTTTTAACAGAAATCAACAATCTTATATTTTACTCCAAAGCAGATTGAAAATAGTTGATTTGGGCAGCAGTTTAAAATGGTCTCTCCTGCCTGTGATTTAGCCAAGATTTCTACTGTTCGGTATTCAAGGGCAGGGATGCAGCAGGCTCTATTATGAGGGTTCCCTTCAAAAGATGTAGCGTGACAAGAGGCCTCCCTCTACAAAAAGAAGGTGAAAGCTGATATAAAGCTTCTTTAATGTCGTGGCTTGCAGGTTTTTAATCACTGTTGAATGGCTTGTGCTGAGAGTTATCTTCTTTCTGTTTTGTTTCTTTTTTTAAAGACAGGGAGCCCCAAATGTGTAACAAAGCATTTTGTGACGGAAGTGACATGAAGGTAACCTGGTCTTCTCCATCAGCCCCCCAAGACAAGACTTCACAAAGAAGGACTGGGGGTGAACGAGATTGAACCCAGTGCTGCACTCAAGACAGCGACAGCTGTGGCTGCTCTCTGGGCACATCTCAAAGACAACCGACCCTCGATTTGCATCAAAGTAAAGACCTCAGAGACTGCAGAGTCTCTCCGGGCTCCATGGCTCCAGCACGTCCAAAAGGGGGGCTCTGACTGCTGGAGAAACCCCATCTCCATGGCTCATGATGGCTGCAGCCACCTTACAGGGCGCTCTGCAAGGTGGCATGACACCTTCATTCCCTGATCATGCTCCAACTCAAGACCTCATGTTTTGGCTGGAGGTCACTAATCTTTCTCCCCCCTGCCCCACTTCCACCTTAAATGCAAATTCCAGACTGTGGCAGGGTCTCCTCTTCCCCCTGCTGTGGTGGCTGCTTTTTGGAGGCGGAAGAAATGGTTTCTGAATATGCAGAGCACTGAAGGATGCTCCTGGTTGAGATGTATGATAAGCCTGTTGTTAGTGCGCTCTGCCATGTAATTACCCATAATGGTATTTTTTAAATGACTAGTTGAAAGTTTCGCAAAATTAAAATAAAATTGGCTTGCTAATGAAAATCAGAAAGATGCGAGAACTGTGACCTTGATAAAATTTTCCATTTTTAAAAGTATCTGGTACAGTATATTTACGCCTAGTTGCAAGGAGTGCCTGGGGAAGGGTGCTATGAAACTGCCAGGCATCAGCAACCAGATAAACCAGCATTTTGATATTTTGTGCTTATGTAGCCCACAACATCCAGAGATCATGAAACACCTCAAACTTCAAACTACTCTTGTTCCATGGATTAGAAGAGAAAGGGGACGGCTCTAGGTTCTCCTGCAATGTGCTAAAAATTAGTGAAAGCATTTCTTTTGCATTATTTTATCGTGCTTTAAATCTGCATGGTGGGTTTTTTCCCCAACAATACGATAATTTAGGTAGATTTCTGTACTGGCAGCCACAACACAAAAGGTATGGAGGAATTCACGATACTTCTTTTGTATAAGAGGTACCGTGCCTGAACATGTCAATGGTTATTTTTAATGTCTCAGCTCTGACACAGCACTCGTCGAAAGACGACTCCTGCAGCGCGCTCAGCACCCACGCTCCCCCCGCCGGCTGCAGGTGCTGATGGAGGTGGAATGGGTGCCGATGGAGGTGTGGGTGCTGGTGGAGGTGTGGGTGCCGCAGCAGCCGGTCTCAGGTGCGCCCACGGGCCCTTGCAGCTCCCCAGCTGCACCAGCCCCAGCACCACGGCCCCAGGCACCGTCTGGAGAGGGGAGAGAAAGGGCGGCTGGGACAGTCGGTCAGAGTGGGTTACACTGGGGTCCGTCACAGCGGGTTATGAGAACATGCCTTTGGACTTACAGTATTGTTCCAAGTTTGTTAATATATAATTACAAGAGTTTCAGACTTGTGTTGATGGGCACATTATAATCAGATTTTTTTTGTTTCGTCTGAACAGAAATGAAATCTCATAAAGCATTTTATTTTCCTAGCCTGGTTATTCTTCCAGCATGGGTCATTACCAAATCACTGCATGGCCGTTGACACGCCTGAAATATTTCGCTTGCTTCAGTTACATTTCTCTCGAGCCCTGACTAGCTGTGTATGCCAGATAACCAAAGATGTGCCTGGAGCTTTGCTTTAAGAGCAAAGTCATATTGTGTAGGCTGAGGTGTTCTAGCTTCTGCATAGTATTGCTCATGCCTTACAGTCCTTGGAGTCACCTTGCTGCCTTACTCTACGGATTTTTTTAAGTGCTGCAGTGCTGTTTGTTACTAAGTGGAGAACAAGACAGAAGACTGCTTTAAGGAGGAGGTTGTTTCAGCTCTGGAGTGGCAGCATCCAGACCCTATTTAGATTTTTCTTCTGGTGTCTTGTCTTCAACTGTAGTTATGCAGAGAGGAGCTGTTTACTTATTTTGCATGGCTCCCAAATGTCATTTAAGCATTATTAACAGGAGGGTTACTACCTCCCAAATTTCTAATTAAGGTCTTCCCTTCAGTCTATTAGCAGGGCTTTTGTGGACATATTCTTTAATTAGTTCTGACTTTCTGACTCTAGTGCAAAGTAGTTTTTAACTACTGTCTGCAATGCCCATGACTGGTGAGTCAACCTATTAAAAATTAAAAATCAATTTTAGTTTCACCATATAGAAGTTCACCAAATGAACTGTGCTCTATTTCATCTTATTTTCATTATCACAGTCCGGGTGGTGACGAGAGCTTTACAAGCGGAGAGCAAAGACAGCCACCTCACCGGGTCCCGAGCAAGGGAGGGGTTGTGCCTCCATGGCCCTGCCAGAGCTTTGTCCCAAGCCAAGGAGGGGATGTGTAGTGGGAGGAGATGCAAGATGGGCACCACACACTTTGGTAGGATGGGGCCGCTAAAGGCCCTGGGTTTTGATGCCTGCCCTGACGTGGGTGCTGACCTGGGCCCACCTGCCTGCAGCTCTGAGGGAAGGAGACCCCACAGATGCTCCCCCTCCCAGAAGCATCCCCAGCCCTGGGAAAAACACATCGTAGAGACTTTAGGCAGCAAAACCTTCAAGATAATGGCTCACCCGAAGCTCAGACCATGTTTAGCTGGGTCCATATTTACCTTTTGAGGGCACACCCATGCCCTCCGTGCCTGGACATCCAGCCTGGGTCCAGTGCATGCTATGGTTCCTATCATGGGTGAGACAGGAGTGTGGGGTCACACTACATCAAATCCAAGCTAATGACTACCAGCCACCAAAAGCTATTCCCGCCCTTCCCTCCACCTCCTGCTGATGCCCTTGCACCCCTTCAGGGAGTTAAATTGGCAGAAAACTCCCCTTGTGTTGGCTGGGGACTGGGGCAGGGACACAGCTGAGCCTGGGCCAGGGCAAGAAGAGGAAGCTGGGGCCAGGGAGGACCACCACTGTCCCTTGCAGCGGCTGCTAGTATTTCATCGGCTGTAATGTTGAGCAATGTGTGGACACCAGAGTGTCCAGAGGGTCTGGAGAGGGAAGGACACCCATCTGGAACGAGGAAGAGGATGGCTCCCCTAGCACATATGCGGAGGTTCACATCTAGATTTGCAGCCCTCAGATAAGGAAAATTTTGAGGCACAAAGCCATGGCTGGGGCCTTCGTTCACGCTGCCACGACCGGCTGCACACTGGTTCAGGAACCTGCTCAAAGCCACTTGCAAGATCAAGGCCTTTCTTTGTAACCTGTTTGGACCAAAGATAGTCTTTTTTTATAAAATGCTTCACATCCCTGTAGCTGTTGCAGACAGAGAAAATGATTCCAGCCCACTGAAACTTTCATGTGAAAACTTTGTTGGCTCAGTCTTGATGTTCACCTTTGTGCTCAGGCTTGATTTTCTAAGTGCGTGCATAATTATCAATGTATTCATTAAGACTATTTCCCACAGTGTCAAACATCTCTAAATACATATCAGAACAGAGGGTCAATCAAACCAATATGCATAAAAGCTGCAAAAACATCCATGACGAACATGTCAAGAGGAGTCTAATTACGGGCAGTATTTTGAAAGAAATTCATTTCTCGTTTGGGGGATATATTTTTAACTTAAAAAACGCACAGTCGTTGTTGATTCTGTGTTAACTAGAACTAAGGAGACGTTAAGGTTTCATAGTTTAAAATATAAGGATTGTGTCGTGCATATCATTTAAAACGTACTAGAGCACGTCAGATGCTCTTTGAAAATGGTTAAATTATTCACAAATATTGACATTGTTTGTCAAATTTTGTACTTGACTAGATAGTTTGCTGCAAGTAGAACAAAAAAGTATGGTCTAAATTGTTTTCCGGACTCTGGCAATACTCCCCAAGTATTTTTGCTTTCAACAAGCAGCATCTGAGTGGTAAAAATTATGCAGTACCAAATTATGAATTGCTGGGAAAGAAGGTTTAATTCCAGGGCCTTTACTGTAATTTTGGCTGAATGCTTTTTCTAGGATCAGGGCCAGCGAGGAATGAGGACTTTCAGAGCTCGATTAATGAATTAAAAGAGGGTATAAAGAGGAAGATTTTAAATGCGTTTGACATTGGAGAATGTTTTGGGTGAAAGAGCCTGAACCTGGCTCTGACTGGGTGTAAGGAAAAAATACATACTGTGAGGATAATTGAATAATGGGACAAGTTTCCCTGACAGGTTGTTCAGTCTCCATCCATGGAGGCTTCCAACACCCAACAGGACAAAGTAACCTGATCTGAAGACAGGGCTGACCTTGCTCTAAGCAGGACGTTGGACTAGAGACCTCCCGAGGTCCCTTCCCACCTGAGCGACTTGGTCTTTCAGAGTGAATGGGTCTACCACAGCCTAAAGTGGAAGTAGCCTCATAGCAAAATCCCCAATCCCAAAGACCTGACAATGTCAGTTCAGAGTTCACCAAGTCTGGATGTCTCAAAACAACCCAGAGCTCATGACCAGGGCAGAGGAGCTTCTTCCCTCACCAAGCTAAGATCTGTGGTTGGCAAGAGGAGCACAAGCTGCCTGTCTGCAGTGCCTATGAGCTCCATTACTCCTGTGCCCCTAAATAAAATGGGCCAGACCCTAGAGGTGACCCCGTAACCAAAGGGGCTGCTCATGGAGCAGACCATTTCCCTCCCTCCAGTGGTGGGGAAGAGCCTCCGGGAGAGGTACAGAAGTGGAGGAGAGGGCTGACAGGGCTGTGCTGGTGTTTGCACCTCCCTGGGAGCCACCTCTCTTGGATGGAGGACCCAGCCCTGGGCTCAGGGCCTCTCATCCTGGCTCCGGCTCTGCCCCTTTTGCCTTGCTTTGCTTCCATGGTCCAGCACCTGCACTGCTGGGGTCCCCACTAAGATTTATTGGTGCAGAGAAGCCCATACAGCAGACACCAGCTGGGGATCACCCTTGATGGCTGGGTCCTCAAGGCCCTCTGTCTTCCTCACCCCTAAGGGACAGAGTCTTCACATGCCGGCATGTGAACGCAATGGCACAGCCATGGTCCAGAGGTGCCTGAAATCACCAATTACTGGGATGTCTGGCAGTTGGGGACCACTGCCCACTCCTGTCTTCTCAGCATCCCAAGGTGGCTGCCAGCGATGGGGCTGGATGAGGCTTTGGTCAGACCCCATGCAGCTCTTCTGCACTTTGACACTGGTGAAAAACCACCAGGCACACCGGGCCTTTGGACCTGGAGGCGCTGCACTGCCTGGTCCATGGATGACTGCCGACATCCCGATGGACACCAGCATCACTGCAGCCAGGACTCGGCTCAGCACAAATTAAACAAGCCCCTGTGAGGGAGGGGAAAAACCCACCCACCACCTCCCCTGCCACCCACCAGCTGCTTGGCTCAGTGCTGCTGCTGGTTACCCAAGCATGGGTCATGGGGAGGGTTTTATTGCGTCTCAAAAGAGAAAGCCTAATTTCCTCACGTCTCCAGCAGAACATCCCACCTGTTTTGCAAATCCTTTGATGCTATTAGTCATTTATGACTATCAGCAATGCTTTTCCAGGCCTCCCTTCACAGCTGGTAACTAGGAGAAAAAAAATTATGCCATAACGGAAACGGTTTGTGTTTCTAAATCACGAACATCAGCATCGTGTTATGCTAACAGCTATCATCTTTTTTTTTTACGATAGTTAATCAATTTGGATGCTTTCAGATATATTTCAGTCAGACTGGCTTGCTCTAACTTACCTCCCAATTCTGGTTGCCATGGCGTAACAATGATTTCTCTTTTAGCTAAAAATAAACCTTCAGCAACAAATGTATTAGCCACAAAAAAAGAAAAAAAAACTAAAAAAACAAAGCACCCTGAAAACAAATCACCTCCCTATGCACCAATTCACATTACCCCACACTGCTGCTGCTTGGGCATCAGTTGTACAAGGTCCTGGACAGGCGCGCCCCACCTCCCCTTTCCTATTTACACACTTTTATATTCTGGCTAATGAAAGGCAGCCAAATGTCTAAAATATTACAAACATTTTTTAAATGGCATTAAAATCAAGTGCCATAAGATGGACCGCCTGTCCTCAGTCAGGCAGAACTGCCTGTCCTCAAAGTCTCTGTAGCTCCCGGGCTCTGCCTGGAGATACGTTTTTTGGTATGAACCCAAGCATGTGAGAAAAACCTCCCTCCCCAAAGAGGCTGAGAAAGCAGGGGCACTGGGAGCCCCTTCCCCGAGGCGGAGGCCAGCCCCAGACCCAGGTGTGCTCAGCGACGTGCTGCCTTGGCAGGGCGGCAGGGGATGGGGATGGGGGAAGTCCCACGGCAGCCAGGTATGAGGCATTTCTTCCCTCACGGGGAAAAATTGCCTCCTTTGCAGCTATATGTTTTGCTCAAAAATAAAGTGGTATGTCACACATTTAACAATAAAATTGAATTAATGGAAACCGAAAGAGGAACAGAGGCACCTACGAGCATCTCCACCTGATTTGTAAGTGTTAATTTAAAGGTGCAGCAGGCTACAGCGATGCTCAGCTGGTGAAATATAATGTTGGTAGGTTCAGGGAGGTGTTTTCTTTCACTTTTGATTACAAAAAACTCTTCCCTTTCCTTACAGTCCTACTGTGGGCACTCTGCAGCAGGAAGAGGACAAGTCTGGCCAGGTTTGTCCTGCCCTGCCCTGGTGCCTCTCAGCCCACATGAGTTGGTAACCTCCCCACAGAGCCCTGGAAAGAAATGCTTCAGCCACGCAAATCCTAGCATGCCTGCGCAAGGGTGCGGAGGAGACCACGCAGCTTGCTCTGCTCCTTGCTACCAAAAGAGCTGTCAGTCAGCCCCAGTGAACACAGGGCAAAGCGATAACACTGACATTTCTGAAGTTCAGTTAGAGGAATGAGACCGAAGCAAAGAAACGACTAATCTCCATGTGTTCATGGAAGATGACTGGGCTCTTACCCAAACTGTCCATGTTTGCCGAGCCTCTACATTTGCTGGTTCTCATGTCCCTATTTTTGACAGCTGGTGAGGCTGAGCCTTGCAGGGATCCTTGCCTCGTTTTGTAAACACGGTCTCTAAATAAAGGAGGGAGAGGAGGGACTTCTGTCCCCCAGGGCGACTGGGACTGCCTGGCTCCTGTCCACGCAGCGGAGCTCCCTGGTCTTGTGTCTCCGCTAGACTGCTGTCATCAGCACCCTGCTGATAACTATATACATATATATACAAAAAATATACCTACAGTGTTGCTGTCCTCTTTTGTAGCTGCTTTAATAGCAGAAAGGTTAGTGGCTTTGTGAATACTCACTTGCGAACCTGCTTCCTCAGCTCCCGTGGTGGCAGCCAGCAGGTTAATGCTGATGGTTCCGTGGTTAAAGCCCAGCAGGTTTGGGGCACAGAAAGCTCTGTCCTCCGAGGCGTGTGTGTCGAGGTTGGGAAAATCAGAGGGTGTTTCCCAGCCCGCAGCAGAGGCATATGCTTGCAACATGCTTGTGATGGGTGCCCAGTCCCCCTCCGACAAAAACAGATGGAGCATAGGAGTTTTCTGTAACTGGCAGCTCTTTCAGTCTGAGAGGAGCCCTGGGGCTCACCACTGGTGTGAGATGCTAGCGCAGCGGCTAACCGACCCGGCGGGCTCACCAGCTGAACTCCTTGTTTTACCTGTTGCTAATACCAGCATTTTAATAAAAAAACCACCCCTACCTCTGAGGAGAGCGAAGCATTGCCAGAATAGAGCTGGCCTGAGATCCCATCCCAAATTTGTACGTTGTGTCCACACAAACCAGGCCCTCACTCTCTTACTGTTTTTCCCAAAACATGACCTTCAGGTTTGGAGCTTGTATTTGGGTAAGAACTAAGGCATTTAGGCAGCCTTCACGTTTCTGCAGCCTTTGGGCATGTGTTGTTGCCACTCCCACCCAGCTCTCATTTGAGAGAACAAGGCTGTGCTTTGTAGATGGATGGACGAATCAATGTCTTGGGCACTGTCACTCATCACACCATGGCTGGGGCAGCCTCACCAGTTGTGACCTGGGAACCTGCAGGTCTGGAAAGGCTCTCCAGAGGCACACTTGCTCTTCCTTCCTCCCCTGGCCCTCAGGCTTTGATAAACAGACAAGGTTCATACCATCTCCTGTCTCCCTACTGACAACCACCGCCACAAAGAAACCAACCTCGTTACTGCTACTGATGGGCTTTTTGAACATTGCTTTTCCATAGTTACACTCTTCAGCCTCCTCCTTCGCATGTCTTACCATCACACGTTCAAAGGAACGGAAGAGCAGAGCGGACGCTTTCCACATGAGTTGTGCTGCTAGGCTCGTGGTGGAGGGACCCGCGAGCTGAGCGAGGATGACGGAGAAGATGGAGTGATCGCAGGTGCCTGGGGAGCCTTACTGCAGTTCTTGTGCCATACCCATGCCCATGCCACCACTCCTTGGAGGGATGGGCCATTTCACACAGCCTCTTCGTCCTCTGGGGTACGGGAAGGGTGAGAAGATGGTGGGTCACTCTGCAGGTCCCAGGAGGTGGCAGAGGCGCTGTGGGTCTGTGGTTGCCTCCTGCCCAAGGGCCTGACTCCTGTGCAGGGTAGGCACCAGCCCAACTGCAGGGAAATTTCTGGCAGGGTTGTTTAATCTTGAAATTGCTTTTGGGAAAGACAACGAAAAAATGCAGATCCATTTTCTGCCCATACTCGGCAAAGCTGTCTGTGCTGGGCTTATGGAAACACTCCTCTGCCACTCCAGTTGAGTTTCTGTTTTCCTTTAGAGCTCACATTTTTTTCCTTTTGCTTCACGATCAGCCTGCAGTTTAACAAGAGCTTTAAAATCCCCATTGCGGTATGTAATGGTTTTCCCAGAGCATCTTCCCTATCTTTTATTCTGCTCCTCCCTTTGCTCATCATAACCATATTTTTTTCTGGATTATCTGTCTCCCATCCATTACAGAAGCCCCTTCCCGCCCTGAAATTATTTATTCCTAGTTCATCATCTGGGAAACCAACTGTTTTCCAGATCTGCTTTTAATAGGTGAGATCATTTCTCTTTGCAGTGCCCCAAACCTGAGTTTCTGAGAACAAAAATCCTTCTGTTGATTATCAGTGTTGTCATTGTTTGGGCTTTATTTATATTGTTTCTTTCTACCTTTCGCCACAAAGAGAGACTAAACCCACTCTGATGCACTGCCTGTCGCTGCCGTCAACTGTCTGGCACCGTCATTAGTTTCACTGAAGTCAGAAGGATTTCTCTGCATTCAGCTAAATGCGAGTGTGTGCGTTTGAAGGCTTGAGAACAGAAAAAAAAAATGACAATATCTGAAATCTTTTGACAGTCTATGGGTATAGACTTACACCCCACTAATATAATCCCTGCAGAGGGTGAAACAAATTGCCACGGGTCTGAAATGGGATCACACAAGCTAAAATAGCCCCATGCTGCCTCACTCCAAACTGCTTGGCATTTTTTGCTGTCATCTGACCGGTGGACCTAAACCAGTAAGAGTACCTCAAAACACAGCATGTTTATGGCCGAAAGAGCCCTCTGAGCTGTTTAGCAAATACAAAGATAATAAGGAGTTAAAACCCAAGAAATATTTTTATTCCAGTTTATCTAAAAAACCCATCCTGGTTGCTTCTTCACGAAGCGTGGCAGGGCGTAAAAAGAAGCCATACGCTGGTGCACGCTCGGTGCTCCCAGCAGTAAGTACATTACAAACGTATTACTGTAAGGTCAAAGAGAGAGTAAATGTGTGCGAGAGTCTCGCATCGGCCTCATAAGGACTTAAAAATCACAGTATTTTAATGACCTCCTCCTCCTGTGAGCCACTCGCTTAGTCACTGAATTGTTTTCTTGCTCCTCGGACGTCATCCAGGAGCGGAAGAGAGATGCCCGAAGACTGTGTGCTGGTCCCCGTTTGAATGCCCCCTTCGCAAGGGAAGAAGCGCTTCCAGATGACAGGTGAGTGTTTTAACATCACCGTCAAGGTTGAGAGAGCTCAGCTCACTCCTGGACACATTAAACATCTCCACAGCTGTGCGTTTCAGTGCCTGGCCGCGGGAATCACCAAACTGTGCCTGCGAGTCATCTTGCTGCACAGCACTGTTGCCAAATCGCAGCCCAAGGGACGTGTGGCAGCCAGGGGAGGGAAGGGTGAAGGGTTTTCCATAGGTGTTTTCCATCAGGACTGCATGTTCGCAGGATGATGTTGCCCCCTTGGTCAGCGCGGGGCCGGTTGGGTGCCGAGGATGCTGCTTGGAGGGGCTGGACATCACCCCAGGGCAGTCAGAGGCTGCTGGGCAGACACTGTACCTGTGTGAAATACCAAATTTTGGGCTATTTGCCAGTGGCCTGAAATGCTCACTGAGTTTTATCTTGTTGCTCGTGCTCTTCCTCCGGTTTCATTCAAAGGCCTGTTGAATTTCTGTTCAACACTGTAAGGGAGATGCTTTCTTTAGCTTAGCACCATCCTTTGTAAAATCATATCCAGAATAGGTATCTAATGAGGTCAGGCAAAATACAAGTGTATTCATGTGCTTAGATGTCTGTGACTCACCCTGACCATTCATGATACAGCCCTCGCTAAGGGTGTGACTGCTTAAAACTGCAGGTACCATGCATTGTATCTATCTGTAGGTAAATATAAGTAAGCACATTCATATGCATGCATTTGTGTGTATATATACACACACATATATAAAAAGTGCATAAATCTGCATTTACGTAAAACAAATACACATGAAACTGGAGTTTGATAGCACCACAGTCAAACGGATTGTAACTCAGCTGCAAAAGTACACGTTGCTGTCTGCTGGTGAGTAGTTTGGCTATCGGTTAGACATTTTTGTGCGTGTACATAGCTGCCGAATTAAGAAAATTGCTGCTTTCCCTGCGTAAAAGTATAAGTAAAAAATACATAATGGGGGGTGCTCTAATGACCTTGCCCAGGAGACCTGGTTCCCAGGGCACCTGCCTCAGCCATACTCAGTCTTCTGCACCAGAAAATGTTATTTCAGAAGGACTGATGAGCTCCTGGGAGACCTCAGCTCTGCCCGTTCATCTCCCTTGGTGCCTTAGGGGTGGCAGAAGGGAAGGAGACAGCCATCTCCAGCAAAGCCCCAGGCTGCGGTTATCATCAGTGTGGTGGGAAGGCAACACAGGAGACCTCAACAGATTTGGAAATCTCAGAGGGAGCATCCAGCAGGTTAGGGAGGGCTCTTGGCTGTGACTCGCTAGTGCTTACTTATCCCAAGGAAATATGATGCCCCCATGTCCCCTGACCAGGAGGTGGTGATGGTGGGCACAGCTCCCCCAGAACTGGGACTGGGGGCTGGTTTTCAGCTTTTTCCACCTCCGTTAGTGCGGGAATCTGCTGTGGGGCAGAGCAGCCCTCCTCTACCCAGCCTGCTCATAGGAGATAGAAGTCTCCAAACTCCTTTGGTGGGAGTCCAAATTTCCAGCTTGTGACAGATTCCAAGATTTTTGACGTTGTTTTCATTCCAGATTGAAGCGAGCTTGAAGTTTCCCCATAGACCACATTCCTGGTGGAAAAAGAATCTCTTCAGGGTCAGAAAAAAATGATTTTAATTTAAAGCTGGGATCTTTTTTATTGGAAAAAAAATTTGGAACATTTATCTAGAAAATACATATCAGAAAATGTCTGTTTCTCTACACATCCCCATATTAAAAGAAATTATGTTAGGAGGTAACATAATGTAGGCGGTAAGCTGCTCAAAAAGTTTAAGGTTTTTTTTTTCTTCCCCCATTTTTACAAAAATTAAAATAAAAATCAGTATGCTCTAACAGGATATTCTGGATTTATCAAAATGCTTTCAGGCAGAAAATACCCAACCAGAATGACCCTCACTTGGTTTTGATTCCTAGAGGCATCCCTAGGGGTTTGCTCCCATGGCACCCCCCCGGCCACCCCTATGGCAGCCAGCGTTGCCTCCTCCTGCTGCTCTGGGCAGAGCAGGCAGCCACAGGAGCATCAGCAAGGAAGAAGTGGCTGCAGCCTCTCAGCCAAGTCCCACCTCAAACCACGGCTGTTCTTGCAGCTGCAAGGGAAGTAAATGCTGGCCTTGCTGCTCTCCGGGATGCTGGGGCTGGCCAGGCGTGGAGCTGGGAGACAGTTTTTACAGGTCAAAAGCTGATAGAAACGTCCTTATAACACAGGCACCTTGGCAAGCAGCACCCTGGCTTTGGCAAACAGTTCTGGCAAGCACATGCGTACTCCTCTGAGCTCCTTGAGCTTGGGGGTAACAGGGGCTCTGCTGTTAAATTAAAGTAGCAAAAGTGCAAAAAGCCTTGAAGAAGGAGGGCAGCAAGTCTGAGAAATGCTGTGTCTGGAGCAAGGAAAGGAAGTGAGGGGATACGGGAAAGCAATCCCTCCGAGAGCCTTCTTCCAGCTGTCCGGATCCATGCAAGGAACAATCGTGTGTGTTTATGGAGATGGAGATGTCTGCACGGGGTTGGGTTTTTTTGTTGATCATGGGTCAGTCCAGAAAAAAGGGGGTTTGGAGAAACAGCCACAGCAATACTTTCTAGGATTTTTACTTCTTTTCCCTTCATCTTGTTCTAATTCATCTTTATTAGCAGAATTAATGCAGGACTAAACCCTTAATTCTCTACCTACCTATTGGCGACAGTACTGCTGTCCATGGGGGAATTATGGCAGGGCTAGGAGGGAGCCAAGGAGCTCAGAAATAATTGACTAAAGTAGCAGCAGAAGATCACACAGTTCATTTTGGTCTGCACTTTGTTGAACAAGGGCCAGCGTGTTTCAGCAGTAACGTGCAATGGGATGTGGGACAGTCGGGAGGATCAGCCCCACGGAAGGGCTGTGACATACCGATAGTCTCTGTACATCTACGCCAGGCTGTAAATACCATTTGCAGCCAAGGCTTTCTTGTGAAGAGTTATAAGGCTTAGAAAATCTTCTGTTCAGACTGAGACTGTCTTGGGCAATGACAAAAAAACCCCAAAAATGCCTCCTGGCACTCTGCACAGCACTGGTGGGATGAGGGAGATGGGGGGTTTGGGCAGTGGGCATGTCGCAGGGACGGTGCACGTTGACAGTATTTCACCTCCTCCCCTTCTCCTGTCGCTCCTGCCTGCCACCTCCCAGCACCAATGTTTGTGTGGCCTTGCAGTGCCATTGGAATCACAGGAGACCAACCAGGGGAAGCGTTTATAAAGCTACCAAAGTCGAATTAAGCAAAACTCCATGTTAAAGCAATAAGTCTCCTTAAATGTTGTCCGCCAGCGGCCTCTAAAAAAGAAAAAAGGAAGATCACTCTTTACAGTAAAAAGAAGGAAAGTGTTGCTAAAATTTATGCTAGGCTTGCATAGAAAATCTATAGATTATTCATCCTGGCAAACACCAAGACTGGGTATATCAAGAAAGCTGTTCAAAGTTGAGTTACTGAGCATCAAAAATAAAAAAAACATCCCTGACCATAGAGCAGGGCTCAGCCCTTCCTCCATGAGCTTGAGACTACACAGTTGCCTGTTTGTTACAAATGCAGGTCCAGGTTTCAAGTACCTTTGCTCTTCAAAGAAAGAAATTACCTTTAAGATGGGTGTTTTTACAAAGTTTGAAGTTTTTACAAAGTGCCTTTGCGTTCACCCACTAGCTTAAAATACCCATGGGCTTTCTGAACAAATTGCTTAATTTTTTTGGATGCTGTTTTCTCCAAGCCCAGATTTACTAGAGTAAGGGCGCTGCTCATTCGCACAAAGTGGCATACTTGGACCACAGTAAAGATGGCCAAAGTGGCCTCTCTCGTGCCCCTCAGTTACTAGTCTCTGGCAATGCCGGGCTGCCTTCCTGGAGCCAGTTGTGTGCCACCACCACCCTCCTGCCTTGTCACCAAAGCTTAGGAGTCCAGGGACAGGCAACAAGTAACCTGTAGTTATCCCGCAGGTCTATGACACTGAGCCAGTAAGACTGCCATCTGGCCAACCTTTGGTTGGCCTATGCTACATTTTAGCCTCACTTTCTGCCATGTCTTCAATTATTCGTTCACTCAAAATTTGTTTTACGGAGTTGTAAACCAATGAGGTTGGATTAATGAGTGTGTAAACAGCTTGGATCACTCCCTCCCTCCCATTTCTCACACTAGCTGGATTCCCATGTTATGGTGTCTATCTCTGATTTGATAGATCAGAAATCCTTACTATCAGACTGGCAATTTCATGGGCCAGTTCCCTCAACACTGGGGATGGAGATTATCTGGTCTTTCTAGCTGGAATATATTAAACTCTTGAGTTTAGCTTCAATCTGTAGCAGGGTAATTTCCATTTCTCTGAACATTTCCATTAGTCATCCTGGCTCTGACCCTGCAGTCTAGATAATTATTCTTATTGAATTGCAGAGCCAAGCTAGTCTCTTATTTTTTGAGACCTAAATAAATTGTTACTCCTTTTAACCTGAGCAGGAAGCTGACTGTCAGGATCTCACAGATAATTTCATTTAGGAGGGTAAATCAACAGGAGGAATCGAGTGGCTCTGATGCAGTTTTGTTTGCTTGCTTGCAGGGATGTGCGAAGTCCAGAACGAAAGGCTCTGATGGGTTCCTGGTTGCCTGGCCCAGGCCCAAATGGAGGGCGCTGGAGCTGCCAAGCCCAAGCAGGGCTTCCCACAGAGCTGGGGGCCGCTGTCACTGTGGCCACCCCACCCCACCAGCAGCCAACTGCAATGCCTCCGGTCCCAAGCACTCAACATTTTGTTCGTCTTTGAGAAAATTTGCTTATTAACATCTTCTTTCAAGCCCCTTAATTGAAAGGTTAAGCTGCTGGTTTCAACATGGGTTAAGCAATCCAATAACCTTAGTTTTTTTCTGATACCTCCCTTGCTGCAAGAGTGGACCACTTCTTCTTGCCCCGGTTGTACGCAGCATTTTCACATTGTTAAACACTTCTAGGAGGATGCAACGGCTACAGAGTTATTTCTGTTATTTCTTTTTGTTTCTTTGCAAGGTCTAACCAGACCTGACTGGGGTAATTTCTCACACCAGCCATAGACATTCTGATCTCAAACGCGTGGTTTCTTTCTTTTCCCTTTCCTTTTTTCTTTCTTGCTCTGCACTCACAAGACCCTTTGAGACAGTTATATGTCTTGTTAAGCCTGGAGGCTTTTCATGCCCCTTTCCCTCCCTGCGTGGGGTGCTGTATCCTGGTGGCCTTCGGTGGGTTGGTGTGGTGGGTTGACCCTGGCTGGACATCATGTGCCCACCAAAGCTGCTCTATCACTCCCCTCCTCACTGGACAGGGGAGAGAAAATATAATTAAAAGCTTGTGGGTCAAGATAAGGACAGGGAGATCACTCACCAATTACCATCATGGGCAAAACAGACTCAACATGGGGAAATTAGTTTAATTTATTACCAGTCAAATCAGAGTAGGATAATGAGAAAATAAAGCCTAAACCTTAAAACACCTTCCCCCCACCCCTCCCTTCTTCCCAGGCTCAACTTTACTCCCAATTTTCTCTACCTCCTCCCCCTGAGCAGCGCAGAGAGATGGGGAATGGGGGTTGCGGTCAGTTCATCACACGTTGTCTCTGCCGCTCCTTCCTCCTCAAGAAGAGGACTCCTCACACTCTTTTCCTGCTCCAGTGTGGGGTCCCTCCCACATGAGACAGTCCTCCACAAAATTCTCCAACATGAGTCCTTTCCATGGGCTGCACTTCTTCACAAACTGCTCCAGCGTGGGTCCCTTCCACGGGGTGCAGTCCTTCAGGAGCAGACTGCTCCAGTGTGGGTCCCCCACAGGGTCACAAGTCCTGCCAGCAAACCTGCTCCAGTGTGGACTCCTTTCTCTCCATGGGTCCGCAGGTCCTGCCAGGAGCCTGCTCCAGCATGGGCTTCCCATGGGGTCACAGCCTCCTTTGGGCATCCACCTGCTCTGGTGTGGGGTCCTCCATGGGCTGCAGGTGGATATCTGCTCCACCATTAACTTCTACAGGCTGCAGAGGGACAGCCTGCCTCACCATGGTCTTCACCATGGGCTGTAGGGGAATCTCTGCTCCAGTGCCTGGAGCACCTCCTCCCCCTCCTCCTTCACTGACCTTGGTGTCTGCAGAGTCGTTCCTCTCACATATTCTCACTCCTCTCTCCGGCTGCAGTTGTGCAGGTTTGGTTTTTTTTTCTTCTTAAATATGTTATCCCAGAGGCACTACCTCTGTTGTTGATGCGCTTGGCCTTGGCCAGCGGCGGGTCCATCTTGGAGCCAGCTGCCATTGGCTCTATTGGGCATAGAGGAAGCTTCTAGCAACTTCTCACAGAAGCCACCCCTGTAGCGCCCCTGCTCCCAAAACCTTGCCACGCAAACCCTCTACGGTTGGTCAGGATTGAGCACAGGACAGCAGTGGTGGCAGTGATGCCTTCCCTGGCCACAACCTGACATGCCTCAACCTCTCCTGCATGTCACAGCTGAGCCAACCTCACCAGCCTTTCACTTTCTGATGAGCACTCTTCTTCACTGTGCTGTTTCCCTGGTCCAGGGCCACGATGCAACTGTACAAACCCCTGTGTCAATGTGATGGGAGAGGTGGCACATGGCAGGAGCAAGAGACATGGCAGGATACAACAGCCATGACAGTAGAAAGTCAAAGCCCCCTTTTCCACAGTTGAGTCGTCAAGCTCCCAATCCAGTTCACTTCACACTGATTCATTTCCTAAATACCTGAAAGTATTCTATTTTAAAATAAGCAATTTTGTTATAGTTCACTTTCATTATCTTTCCATGAACTTAAACCAAATCTGCTCACATCCACTTGGTCCAAGGTTATCTTCTACAACGAGTTTTTCTATAACCGGTTGTATGGCTAACAAAATAGGTTAAGGTAATGTCACCCTTGATTGGCTTAATGACAAGTGAGCTGTTGCATCCAGTCTGCTGATTATTAGTAGGATTATTTTCCAGTTAGTAACTGTGAACTTTAAGTCTTTGTAATGATGCGATTCCCAAAAGCACCTATTTCTGATGAAACTGCAAAGCTTTCTCCCACTTCTGAATCCAATACTAGGAGTGTGCAGCAGAGCCCTAGTACTAATTCACTGAGCCCCTTTCACAGTCCCTAGTTCCTTAATCATCTCTTGCAAAATTAGTACATAATACCACACTCTTCTTTTTACTTTGGTTTCTCTGTTTCCTTAACAGCTCACAGATTTGTCACTTGTTCTTTCTGTCTGTCTGTCTGTCTGTCTGTCTATCCATCTATTATCTTCTATCTACCTGTTGTGGTCATTGCTGTTCCTCCACCGTTGTCTGTACAATATCCACATGTTCTTCCCTCTGTTAACTCACTGACCAACTCCCTAGCAGGTGTGAAAACACTGTGGTTGTGTCTCCCTGATCTTGTCTACATTCCTACCTGTAGCAGGCCCATCATGCTCTATGTTTATGGCTACACTAAAGCTTTTCTTGACAGTAGGATTTTTCCTCTGGCCTTCTTTTTCTTATTCCTTTGTCCATTGATATCTCTGCTTTTAAATTACTTTTCTCTCTGTGGTAAAACCAAGCACATGGCTTCCCTAAATCTCACCTAACCTCCTCTGATTTTTTTTGGACAGCTCCTTTGTTTCTAGGCTTGCCAAGCATTTATCCCACCAGACTGGTAGCTTAGGTGTGCAGGTGGAGCCCCTTTGCCAAGAGGAGTCCTGTTGCTGGAAATGTCTGCTATTGCAGCAAGAATTTGGTGATATTCAGTTTATGCCCTGCTGCCATGAGGGGTGGCACATGGGCTTTCTTTTTCCTGGATCCCTGAAGAAGTGCAACTATTCCTTTTCAATGGTATTATCAATAACTTATAAGAATTTGATGATTATTTGGTGTGAGCTAATCAAGCAGGAAAGTAGATTAACTGCATTAATTCACTTTCATTTAGCTTTTATTGGAGTTTACTTCTTCAGCAGTTAGTTGCTGAACTTGAAGATTGCTTACTTCATCCTGTGGGAAAATCACTGTGTATTATCCACTGCTGTAGGTGCCCGTGGCTTTTCTGGTTTAAGGCTATCGAGGCAGGTGTAGATGTACAGGACACAGCATCTTAACTCATCTGCCCTGGCCCCTGGCTGTGGCTGGAAGAGTTGAGACAGCAGTGCCACTGACTCTTGTTGGGATCGCACGGACAGTTGCACCTCTTGGGTTGGCCAGAAACAACCCTGGCAGGAAAGAAGTGATCCAAGGAGAGTAGGAGCAAACCCAATGGGTGTGGTGATGTGAAGACAAGCCTTCAGGCCAAAAGGTTTCTGCAGACATAGACTGAACTGTTTGAGTAGTTGCAGTCCCTGGTATCTGACTGTTCCTACCACTTGCTGGGGTTGTCACCATGACAGTGGGACCCCACCACAAGGCATATGAACACTCGTCAAGTCACTGTGGCATTCCTTCATTACACTAAACCCCCTGGCAATGTTGCACTGAGATGGAGTGGGTGTGCTCATGCAATCCTTTACAAAGCTGCCTGTGTGGCTGCCCATCCAGGGGCAATAATGAACATCTGAGGTGGGATTCCCCCTCAAAGGCTGGTCACCTAAATATGAGTGTCTAAGTGTAGGTGACTAAAGACGCACCAGGTATCTACACCCCCGCTGTGATCAATGGAGCCTGGAGAATGATTCAGATGACCAGATTTAAGTGTCCTCTGGAAGGTGAGAGGAATAAATTTAGGACTCCACCATCTGAAGCTGAATCCTGCCTTTGATGACTGATAAAACCTTCACCATCTCCAAAGGTTTTCCAAATTACTATGCCTGTAAACCCAGGTACTTGGTAAACATATAGAGGCTTTTCTACAAGTTCAACCCAGCCAAAACTAACTGTTACACCCCACACACACTCTTTCTGCATCCTTCCTTGGGCTGGAGAAGCTACCACTGCCCAGCCCCACTCCCCACCCCATGCTTCTTGTGATAGACCTGGAGGGAGACCAGTGACAGCTCCTCTCGTGCCCCACATGTTGTGCCACAGCTGGCGCAGGTCAGCAGAACTGTTGGGTGGCAGACACAGTGGCTGGGAAATATTCACTATTTCCTTTCTATTACTTGTGCTGTTCCGTATTTGGGGAGAGAGCATGTCTTGGGTTGGGGATGGCATCTGTGTAAACATGTGGTCCTGTCCCTCCCTCTGTTTGCCAGGGCAGAATGGCTTAGTGCTGCTTCTCCTTTTGTCCAGCTAAGCCTCAAGGGAGGTGCATTTTCCTTGCCATTACTGCCACCTCCGATCCCTGCTTCAAAACCAGCTTTCTGAAACTCGGGAGGAAAAACATTTCCCTCCCTTCTGAGCACAGGTAGGTTTTGCTTGTTGAGGCAAAGGTTTGCAGTGCCTGTCTTTCTGCACCACAGCACCAGCAAATATGTCTCACAAGAACATTTATCCCTGAAATGGACATTCAGGCATCTCTTTGCTTGAAGATACGAACACAGAGACTTTTACTTCCACAACTTAACCTGTTTAACCTTGTTTGTCTACTAACAAATCCCATTTAAGTGCTGTTCTTTTTATTTCAGTTGCTGTTGCACAGAAAAAAGTTCTTTGAGAAGACTCTGCTTGTGCCAGAGCTTACTGAATAAAAACAGGTTTGCGGTCTGGGTTTCTTTTTTTTCATTGCAAAGAGGCCCAAACCAGTCACAGGGCTCCTCATTTCCATCACTGATGATGCCCTCTGGGTGATGCTGGCTGGGAGCACGGTGCTTTCCACGACGGGTGCAAACCATCCATTTCCCAACCACCTGGCAGTGATGCACCAGCAGCACCAGGGATGAATATGCACTGAATATGAGCCAGCAGTGTGACCAGGTGGCCAAGAAGGCCAACGGCATCCTGGCTTATATCAGAAATAGTGTGACCAGCAGGACCAGGGAAGTCATCCTTCCCCTGTACTCGGCACTGGTGAGGCTGCACCTTGAGTACTGTGTTGAGTTTTGGGCCCCTCACTACAAGAAGGACATTCAGGCACTGGAGCGTGTCCAAAGAAGGGCAGCGAAGCTGGTGAAGGGTCTAGAGCACAAGTCTTATGAGGCGAGACTGAGGGAACTGGGGTTGTTTAGCCTGGAGAAGAGGAGGCTGAGGGGAGACCTCATTGCCCTCTACAACTACCTGAAAGGAGGTTGTAGCGAGGTGGGTGTTGGTCTCTTCTCCCAAGTAGCAAGTGATAGGACGAGAGGCAATGGCCTCAAGTTGCACCAGGGGAGGTTTAGATTAGATATTAGGCAAAACTTCTTCACAGAAAGGGCTATCAGGCACTGGAACAGGCTGCCCAGGGAAGTGGTCAAGTCACCATCCCTGGAGGTGTTTAAAAGAAGGATAGACAAGGCGCTTAGGGACATGGTTTAGTAGTGGACAGGTACGGTTGGACTTGATGATCTTAAAGGTCTTTTCCAACCAAATGAATGATTCTATGGCAGCAGGGAGCAGGCTGGTGTCCTTGGGCACGTTCATCCCTCTGGCAGATTGTCCCGAGGCCACGTGGGGACAAGGATAGCCAGGAGTGGCTGTGCACTGGCCAGCCCATGCTGCTGCATTGGGTGCCGACCAGGGCCATGTGCCATGTGTCCCCGTGGGAGGCATCCATCCCAAGTGGAAATACGTGACTGGCGCGTTGCCATTCTCGTGTGTGTGTTAAACAGCACTGATTGCAAATTAACAATCTTTTAGCCTGCATTAGAGTATTGTCATTGAATAACTGTGCACAGCGTGAAAATTGCCATTGATGGCAGGGCAATTTAAGGGTGAAAATAAGTGCCCTTTGAAGAAGGATATGCACGGCTACATCCTCTGCAAGCTGATGGCTTTCCCAGGGTAGCCCAACCTGGGCAGATAACCACGCCGAGCAAGTGCGAGTCAAAATGCTTTCAGCAGATGTTGGGGAAAATGAAGAAATGCTCGGGATTGTTTAACTGAGCACAGACACTTGGCAGCATGGTCCA
The DNA here is from genome assembly GCA_013401315.1 of Balaeniceps rex. Taxonomy (NCBI): domain Eukaryota; kingdom Metazoa; phylum Chordata; class Aves; order Pelecaniformes; family Balaenicipitidae; genus Balaeniceps; species Balaeniceps rex. Next base: position 241,372 of record VYZW01002539.1, on the reverse strand, counting down.
AGCACCGGCACAGCCAGTCCCTGAGCTGTGCTGCACTGAGATGAGGTGCCCGATGGCAGAAGCCAGGATTTGCCCCCGGGCGATAGGGGCAGCCGCATAAGTCATGACACTTTGGCCAGGTCTGTGCCATGAAACCACTCCAGACACCTGAGCTTGTGCTCCTGGAGGGGTGCAATGGGCTTGGGACCAAGAACTGGTCTGTGCCCCATGTGGGCACCAAGTATTTCAGGAAGACCCGTGGCTCCGTGCAGACCACCGTAGGCAAAGAGCTTTGGGTGCAGTACGTCCTTCAGAGGCCACATCACACTCATGCAAGGCAAAAAAAAAGGGGTGGAGGGCAGAGGCAGGGGAGAAAGGAAACAGCTGCCTCGCATATGAAAAGACTTGCCAAGATCCCATGGTTAGATTTAATAGCTGGGTGCTGCGAGCCCAGGAGAACAATGTAATTTATGTCATTACTGCTAAAAGGCTGGTTTGATGGCGCGGGCTTCATTTGAGTTGCCTAAAACGTTTAACAAAGAGGAAAGTAAAAACAAACATGAACATTGTAATAAAAATGATGAGGATTTTGGGGAGACTGCCAGGCACATTTTTCCAGCGGTACAAAGTCCTCTCCTGAAAAGCGGCTCATTTTGTCTATTTTAACTCTGAGACATGAAGCTGGAGTTAGAGGTAGAAGGAAATAATTAGGTTTTGCTTTAACTACACAAGTTGCTGGAACAGTTAGTTAAGTCACCCTGTTGTGCTTGAATAGCAGAAGCGATGGTGAGCTTTTTTCATTCAGAATGCATTTCCTCTTCTTGAAAAATGACTTCTTAAGCATCTTTTTAAAGTATTTTGGGGATGCGAATGGAAGGAGACAGAATGGGTCCAAAGGGAGGAGGTCAGGGTGTTTGTGCTAAACCCAGCTTTCCTACCAGTACATTGAGTACGACAATCCCATCCTCACAGGAGCTAAAGCAACGTGTGTGGCTAACCCTGCTGTTTCGCCTGTTTGTGTGTACGGTGCTATTTTTAATGCATCATCTTGTCCAGCATTAAGTGGAACATGGCAGGAACTCAAGTTAAAAAATGCAATCAGCAAAGCTGCTGCTTCACGATGGCACCACCATGCCGCCTCCTCTTAATTCTGGCTGGTACGAGGCTGTATGGTGCTGGGTGCCGCCAGTCCACCTCAGCAAATGCCACTGTCTGCTGCAAGGGCAATTGCAGCTCAGAGGTAGTAAATTTGCAGGTTATTTCAGTGACATGTTGAAGTCAGGTCAGGGTGCCTTCCTTGACCGCCTGCTCATCCTCTGCCAGCAAAACACACTGAAGGACTCATGCAGCCTCATAGTGAAAACTGAGGCAGCATCAGCTTCTGATTTACCATCTGGGCTGAAGCACTTCTCTGGGACATTTTTGCCATGAGCAGCCGGTTGGCATCAGCTGCCACCCTAGCCAGTGCCCTCCTGCATCATCGCTTAGGGTGGTGGTGCTTAAATTACTGATATCAGGAATTCACCGCAAAGCTCCCCATCCTGCGAAGAGGGCTGTGCCTGCCTGTATTCGCCCACCATTTGGCACTGCTGGGATCACTGGGTACAGGCCAAGTGCTGCCAACCCCTTCCCTGCAGAGACACGTACCCCTCACACCGCTCGCCGCTCGACCATAAATCCTTTCTCCCTTGCACTGCCACGGACAACCAGCCGGGGGGACATTTGGGATGGTGGTCAGCCCATCTCCATGCAGCAAGGCTGATCTTTGCTTGCTGGATAGCCATGATTTTGCAACAGATCTGCTATCAAACCATTCGGATTATCTGCTCCAGCGCTTTGAGGGACAGCTGGTAAAGCTAATAGTAACAATCCAGAGAAATTATCTTTATTTGCCTGTAAGCATAGCATTGTAATGCGAGGCTCGAATGAGCCTCCTTTTTGGCACGCAAGGTCAGCGTTGCCTTTTGCATATGGCATACATTAGAGTAAGTCCCAGCCAGGCACAGCATCTCTTTACCAAGAAGCTGCATTTAAAACTTAGATGCATTTTGCTGCTCTTGTCAGAGATCAGCTTACAGAACAGTGAGCTTTCCAGTCTCATGTGTGCAAATACATGAATACTTTTAAATTAGTTTTAAGAATGCTTTATTTTACTTTTTCTTGGTTTAGACTTGTTGCTACACACAGGAGATGGTCACCAATCTCCCATCAGCTTTAACAGTACAAGATGAGGGATGTGCACCCCAGAAAATCCTACCTGATTTTAACGATGCTGTACAGCCCATTCCCCCTTCCTTCCCCCTTATGCAGCTGATGTTACATGGTGGTTTCTTCGAGTGAAAAATATGCCTTTTGTTGAGCAAGCCAGACCCACGGACTCTGAACATCTCTGTAATTTAAGGGTTTGCCATTGGTTTTCTCTGCCTTTCTTTGCGTTGGCATGTGCTTTGTGGTCCCATTCTCTTCTGACTCCTACAGCTGGGGAAGCACAGAGGCAGGAGGGAGGTGTTGCAGGCAGGACACGCAGGCAGCAGTGCGGCTGCTGGGGCATAAGCATCTCGGGCTGTTCAGGATGCGCCATTACACAAGACCTCCACTGTGGTGGGGCATTTGTGTCAGGGCCCCCCAGGAAAACTTTGCCCTCTGTCTCAGCCAGTGGGCCCCCACCCGAGTATTGCTGAGGGCACTGCCCGGGAGCGAGGGCTGTGTGAGGACAGACACAGCATGCGCAGCCAGCACTATGCCAACCTGCTTGTGAGAAACTTCTCTTTTAGTCAGTGGACCTGCGGTCTATCCTCTGGCTGGCTGCTCTGTGGAGGTTTCCAACAAGGAGAAGGCTTCAGCGCTGGAGACAGCTTGGAGCGGGTGTTGCACGGAGATCTGACTCAGACACACAGGTTGCCAGATACCTACCAGCTGGCAGAGTATTTTGATCATTAATAATCACAGGATTAAATGCAAAGCAGCAACCTTGTTTCCAGAATGAGCCAGAGCTCTCAGCCTTACTGCCTCTGAAAACAAGTTGCTTTTCCTTAAAGGATCCAGATCCAGCATGTATAGTGGTCCCAGAAGGACCTTTGCTCTCCTTCAGGTTCTGTTCATCACATTCGTACCATACCTGTGCTGTCTCTGTCACTGGGTGAGGAGGTCACCAGAAAGGGTCAGGTGCTATTCCTGGCATCAACATATAAAGTATATTTAACTGACTCCACTGGACCATCCCACCTGAGGCAAAGCATTTTATACACTTTGTCTTTTCCCCTGTTTCCAGCAGTGGCTACTGAAATTTCAAGACATTGGCTTGGGCAGCTCTGGAGTATTATGACCGTTACTGTGCTTTTATTCCTTCCCATCACTATCCATTCAAGTGTTGTATCCGTTTCAGTGCTATCAATTTCTTGACTGTGGTTATCACGTGCAATAAACTCCACTGCCTTGTATTTATGCCGTCTTCAGATGTTTTCCCTTTTGGTGTTGCTATAAGAAGGTGCGTGGACCCTGCTGGATCTACATTTGCTGTACAACTTGCCGACTGTCGCATCTTCACCTCTTAGTCTCATTGTATTAGTCTCATCTCTAACTCAAACAATTCTCATTTTTTCACTGCTGACTGCAGAAGCTTTGCGTATCGCTAATCCTTCTTGTTCTTGTCTTGGGCTCGCTTTGCTGTTTCTGATGTATGCTGTGAAATGGCATGCTAACCACGCTCTACAGTATTTCAAGTGGGGGTACAATAAATTTATAAAGAAGCTCAATAGTTTGTCAATTTTCAGACTTGCTATCTTTTTTGAGGCCAGGTTATTGAACACAATAAAATGCAATGATGCCTGGATCAAAGTGACTTGAATTAGTCTAGGGCATACAGTCCATATACGATGAAAACTTTCATATGATCCCTTTCCACGTGCATCTCAAAAAGGATTTCCACCCACTGTCGTGCTATGTATCTAGTTTTCCCAGTTAGCACTGGAACCCCCCAGTCTTCCCCGGTATTTATGAAGCTAGCTGTGTATTTTGCTACCAGCCAGTTCTGCCCCCACACTGCTGTTCCAGGTCATTAACAGCTCTATTAATCACTGTTAGCAGTTTGGAAGGAGAGCATACCCTATTCCTCACCTCTCGCTGCATTAAAATTAATCATTTTTCCCTCCTCCTTTGTCTCCTGCCTGTTTCAGTTGTTAATCAGAAACATCTTTTGCCCGCTCTTGCCATTTCGGTGCCTTGAGCACCTTTACTAAGCGAGTGGGAATGACAGGTTTGACAGTGCCAGCGAGCTCTTCTGCTGGGTGACTTTTGCTGACCAAGTCATTAGCGCTGGAGAGGGCCCTGGCAGGGCACGGTGCCCGGCTCTGAGCAGAGTGAGGACCGGTGGGAAGATAAACTTCTTAGCAAGTTTCTGTGGTGTAAATAGGACGGCATTTCATTGAACCATTTGAGCGTATTCCCCATTCTGCACTAGCAGTACTATTTCTTGTGCTTACAGCTGGGCAAACAGTCCGACAGGCTGCCTTGAAGACTTGGTGACCACTTGATCTGTGTTCATGAGTGTCCAGGGTAGCTCCAGGTGGGAGATGCTTGATACTTCCCGTCCCGCAGCCCTGGAAGAAGCTCGCAGAGAGGAAGGCGGCCTGCAAAGGCGTATGGCACATTTGCTACCCAGAAAGACAACCAGCAGGAGGGTTCACAAACAGTGGATTTCAAACGCCTGCAGAACAGGCACTGGAAGTGAATTGCAAATTCACGTCAAGCGCTGGCAGAAGGAAGTTGCTTCTAAAAGCCATACTCAATCAGGAAATACCCCGCGACCTTGCCTCCCATCAACACTGCCTTGGTGCCATGAATCTCAATTAGCACCAGCAATGCTCACAGCAAACATTAAACGAGCATCTCCCGGGCTGGAATGTCTCATTCAAAAGCTGTTGGGCAGGGAAAGGAGAGAGTACGTTGTCGCTAAAACTTATCGCCTGTTGAAATGGGAGAGAGTGGCAGATTCTGTGAGGGTTTCGATGAAAGCTGCTTTTAGCTTGAAAATATGAGGAGAAAAGGAATACAGTGAAATACAAAACCCAGCTCCTGTCATGCACTTCGGGATGCCCCTGCTGACTCCGTTGGAAGAAGGTCAAATGGGGAGGCCGTGCTTTGCTGCTTCCAGTTGCTAATAATTATTGCCTGTGATGAGCCCAGGTTTTGCAAGTGGCCTCAGAGGAGCTTGTACCCACTCTCTCGCCTGAAAACCAAAGATTTCCCTCTTCACTGAAGAAGAAGAAAGTGAGGACACACCGGCATGCTTTGCAAAATGACAGGGTCACTTGCTTGGGCTGCGGGTACAAGAGCCTCCCTGACCACAACCTTCATTTAACAAATTACAAACAAAACTATGCTTGGCAGATGAGGCTTTCATCACAAGGTGGCACATTAGTGCGCGTCACGCAAAAGGACCGAGCGCTGGTACAGATGGAGGAGCAGAGGCCTGACCACCAGCCTTTTTCCACCAGCAGAGAGAAAGGGCCTCCACAGTTATGGCTCGGTGAACGGGCAGTCCCGAGGAGGAGGCCCTGCTCCTAGGGCTCCACACCACTGCTGGGCCTGCCACCAGTGGAGGTGGCCAGAGGCCTCCGTACACGCGCTGGCTCTGCCATGGTGCTTGCCCGCACCGGCCAGCCAGGACCTCGCAACCCCTCTGGTGTTTCCTTTCCTTTATCTCCCCCACCAGCAGCTGCCATTGAACCATGAGGGAAAATGTCAGTGAAAACCCAGCCACACGCCATCTTCTCCTCTCAGGCTGGGGCCAAACCCTTCCTCAGGAGGGTCAGCCATGTCTCACCAGGCCTGGCTTGACAATGTCCGAACTCTTTGATGGCCTCATTTGGGAAGACACTTCTGCGTGTGCCTTCCTCCTCCTGGCCCAACTCAAAGGCGTGCAGGTCTGAAACAAGATTAAATTTCTTCCCATACCCCCCCACACCCCCCCAACCCCTGGAGGCAATTTCAGGCAAACCGATTTTACTAGGAGACGTCAGCTGGCCTCAGCCTGACAATGTTTTTTTGGAAAAATTTTTTTTAGCAGCTCTAAGAAAGTGTTTCCCTATAGGTACGTGCCAGTGGAAACTGCCTGTTTGAATCACCTCACAAGGACCCTTCAGAGCAGCTCTCAGACACCAGCAATTTTGATGGTGAGAACAGGTATTTCAGCTATTGCTTTTGCTTTCCTCTTTAGGAAAGAAAGAGCATTTAGAGGGGTTTTTTTGCGTGGATTTTGTTGGACTGTCATCGTTTCTGTGGGGGAAATTCACACGCTGACTTCTCTCCTGTAGCCATTTTCTTAATGCTCCCTCTCCAGCTGCAAATGTCTCTATCAGTAAAAGCAGTTACTATTATTACAAACTTTTTTCCATGTTTCTCCTGGGTTTTGCATGACAGCCAAACTCTGTCTGTGGAATCACTCTTTCTTCAGTCCATTCAGGGTATCCTGTGGACTCATAAGCTGGAGTGCACCATGCTTGTTGCTTAAATAATGGGCTGCAGAAAGATCTGCATCCCTGGGTATGGGCTGGTGAGTCCCTGAAGGGGCTCACTATTCATCACCACGCTGCCAAACAGACCAAAGAGCTTGCTTTTAAGTATGTAGCCTCCAAGAATCAGGTTCACAAAGCATTGCTCTGTTTTTTCCTTCTCCCGCACCACTTAAGGATGAGGGAAAGCATTCAGCATCTAGAACCAAGACGTGTGCAAGAGACGAGTTCCCTCCTTGCTTCCTCCTTTCCCATCCAGCAAGCCAGAATGTGAAGACCTCCCCCTCGAAGCAAAAAAGCACCTTACGTTCCCTCTGACCATTACATTTGTGAACAGAAATGTGCTGTTACACACAGACGCACCCTTTGCAGTTTATAACAGCCCTTTAAAAATAATTCTAGCCAATTTACTAAGCCTGACCTCCTGTTTCCCTGGCATTGCAAAGACCGGCTCTATTCAGGCTGTCCCTTTCCAGGAGATTCCCCATTCAAGCGTCTGAAATGCTTTTTGTCTCTTTCGCCACGTACAGCACTAAAATGACTGGAGTAGAGTTTATGTTTACCCAGACTATTTTTATAAGTACATGACTTACAGAGCTACTTCTTACTTCATTGGGTTTTTTCAAATAAGAGCAGAAGAAAGATTGAAGCTCTGAGTTTTTATAACAAAAATAATACAAACTTCCTTTCTTCCCCTGTTGCCTTACACTCTGTATGTGTTGATACCCTTAGAAACAGAGTAGTTCTGAAACCAATGGTTTTTCCAAGTTCCTTTAGTTTCAGAGTTTAATTTTTATTGTCATTTATTGTTACTACAGGAGGGAGTTTTGCTGAGAGATGTGAGTTTGGGGACCCGTTGTGCCATGGAGCACTCCTTTGGGTGAATAACTGTCTCTACAACTTCTTTTCTTAAGTGTGAAATGAGGATGTAACGCATCCATTTTGCTCAAGAGTTTAAAGATCATTGCCTGAGAGCATGATATAAATATAGACTATAAACTCAACAAAGAGAAGCCAAAAAATCATGTTTTCTTAAACAAATTTCACTGCAATTGATTGTTAGCCCATTAAAACAAAAGGCTGATGATAAAGGTTATATGCATGTCTGGATAAATTACTAGTACAGGGTCTGTTAAGTATGAGTAGAGAAAAGGATTTCTTATTGCGAGACTTGGACATGACACATGTGCAAAGGTGCCTCCCGGCCGCAACAGAAAATAGCTGGGAAGGACAACTCGTTTGCCCCTGGGGTCCCAAGTTTAACTCACCTTTGGGACACTCAGCTGATGGAAAAGCAAGTGCTCACCTTCTCCAAAGTCTTTTTACAACAGTTGTGCAGAAGAAAGAAGTCAGAAAAAATCAGTCTTAGCTGGAAACTAACTTTGTTTTAACTGAGGATCAACTCCTGCCTTCTTAGAAACATTCAACAGATATTACCAGGGTATTTTATTTTTTACAGACTTTTAAGATAGGCCTTCAAAAGCCTGCTTTTACCATCAGCACCTGGCTGGTCCTGGCAGAATGTTTTAAACACTGTTGTGGTACTGTAATCACTAGACAAGGAGCCTTGCCAAGTTTCACTAGATTTTAATTTGACTTTTCTATAGGAGCCTCAGAAACTCTCTGGTCTCCATCATTCTTCCATTAACTACAGGAAAAACTCCTGTCCCACGCTCTCAGCTAGTTGCTTCTAGTTGCTTCAGTTGGCTATTAGAATAGCCAACACTGAGTGTTTTGCCAGTGACAGCAGTAAGTTGTGCCTGTTGAGGGACGGACAGGTAAGAAATACCCCGTCCTTTGAAGAACCTCAGATGTGCTGGTAGAGATATGTTCAGAGAGAGGGAAAACATCCTACGCGCTACCCTGACACATGGTTTCCTATCACCTCCTGTGCCTTCAGCAACTTGCAGGTGACCAAGTCCTCTTCTCACACCCTGAACATCTCCAAGTAGAAAACTGACTTTTACACTTCACTTGATGTGCCCAGAGAGGGACCCCTCCAGAGAGGGTCCCCCGGGATTGCGACATACCATTCCCAGCACCAGGACACTTCAGCTCTGGCTTGGACACACAGCAGGCATGCCAAGGGCCAGGGCTTGATCCACCCTGCAAAGTGGCATGGTCTGCAGCTCGACTGCAGGTAGCAGCACATGGGTTCTGTTAAGGCTGTTGTCAGGGTGGAGGGCAGGAGGCACATCCTGGAGAAAGCCAGCTAGAAACACTCCCGCAGTGTAGCATTGCGGGCATTCCATAGCACTGGAGACCAACACAAGCAAGACATCGCACTCTGCGGCATCAAGCCGCTTTGCTCTTGGTGCAACTCAGAGAAATTAATACATCCAAGCATCCTAACAAATCTGACAGCACAGATGCTGAATTACTCTGCTGATACACCTTTGGCAGCATGTTTATCTCAGCCAGCACACGGTTGCTTTCATCAATCAATGGCCAGAGCTTTTATGGAGTCTGTCCACACAAAGCCAGGGCAATGGGAGGTCTGCTCTAAGGGGATTAGCGGGAATCTCTGCTTAATTAGTCTAAGAGGGCTGATCTCAAAGATTATTTCTTACACAGAGCAAAAAGAGCTACCAGGTGATCTTTGGGTCAGTCAATTATTGCACGTATCAGACAATGTGACAGAAAACAGCACCAGTTAAGACTTTTGATACAGAAGAAGTCTGGTAGCAGAGATATTCTGGGACCATACCAACATGCAGCTGGTCAGGAGGAAGTGCAGGCTGTCCTCTTCTCGCAGGGTGGCAGAGCAGCAACCTCTGAATTCACAGAAGCCCAATTAGCCCAGCTTACCTGGAAACGTCCTCCGTGGTAGCTTCTCAAGGCAGAGCAAGTATTCAGCATGCTCTGGTTGTGCAGTTCCTGACTAATGCCTTGAAGAGAAGGATGGCACCCCACTCTTCCTGCATGATGGACAACACTTGAAGGTTGTTTTTTTAAGGAAAACACAGGTTTAAGAGCAATTACATGATCAGTTAAAGTAGCTGTGTGTTTCTAAACATAGTAAGTCCCAGCTGTGGTCTGCAGGGAAGCTTTGCTAAAGAAGGTGAATCTAGCAGCTGCTGCAATGCTAATCCAGCTTTCTCAGCGCTCACAGCACCATTGCTGGAGCGTGCTGCCCGGCACCCAGCGCGCGTACGATGTGGCAGACACTGTTCATTTGAGCACTTCTTTACAGGGAGACTTGTACGGGTAGAACAGTGAACATGAAAAATGGATTTTTCTTGAGCTTCTATTATTATTACCACCACCAAGCTCAGAGTGATCACCTGCTTCCATCATCTTTTTATACTTGATCAGAAATCTTTATGGATTATTTTGACATTCCCATTCAAACTCAGTGAGCAGTCAGAACACTCCTCCCCCCCCGCCCCAGTTTTCCCTTTTCCCTCCTTTTTATTTGCATTTATAGGTTTCTGGACATATATAGGTAAGAAAGAGTGGCTAAAACTTTTTTTGTTGGACTTGCCAAGATGAGGAAACCTGAATTGGGCTTGGATTATTTTCTATCTGGTTTTTACTGTTTGGTATTTTTTGTTTGTTTGTTTTTTAGACTTTCGACAAACACGCCAAAATTTGGAACAAGTGAAAAATTTTAACGAGGAGGCAGCATTACAAACTTTTAAAAAAATGTGGTCTTCATAATTTCTTGGAAAAATTTGCCATTTATCAACAAGCAAACTAGGTTTATAGTTTTAGTGATACATAGGCTCTCTACATTTCTGAGTCAGAATGTCTCCTGAGAGCAGGGGATAACCGGCTTCAGCCATGAACTATTGATTCAAAACCGCAGAGTGGCTGCTACGTGCAAAGCCGAGACANAAAAAAAAAAAAAAAAAAAAAAAAAAAGAAAAAAAGGAGGAAGAATCTCTCTTGTCCTACATGAAACAAGTTGTTTTCCACGTAGAAAAAAGCTGAACATGAGAACAGGATGCTCACCCAATAGCAGAGGTGACTTGCCTAGGGTGAACAGCCATGTACCTTGATGAGCAGTAAATCTTCACTGTCGCTATCCTTCCTCCATACCGACAAACAGGAAGTTTTTACCAATGTATGTTTCTGGACAAACCAAAGAGCTCTGAAACTGGGGCTGCCTTCTCCTGATGGGGAGAAAACAATGTTTATTACTCTTCAGATTTCTTGTAACCATGAAAAGTGACCCGGAAAATGAGCATTTTGCTTTAGATCTGAAGCAGAGACAAGAGTCCCCTCCCCACCGCTACCTCATAGAACTTGTCTCCAGGTGGATGTTGTCTTCCTGGATTAAGGATATCCACTTGAGGGGTTAACTCTCACTTTAAATGCAGAGATTAGGGATTATCTGAGTAAATTATCATGCATGTCACACATAGCATTCCCCCACTGAAAAGGGGAACAAGTAGACAACACACCATAAATGCACCTCCACGCTTCATGGTCTCTGACTGTTTGAGTAAGCACATTCCCAGAAGTAACCACAAATACCACCTTCATCAAGAAAGGGTGCTTGAGTTCACCTAATAAAGAGGTGCCAGCTCTTATGAAGATTTCTGGGAAGTCTTGAATCTTCACAGCTGTATCTTTCTCGGAAAAATTATGCAGAACTAGCAGAGGTTTTTGTTATCTCCCTCCATCTTAAAGCACAAAGCTAAGTATGAAATCAATACTGCATCTGACTCACTTCAAGGATTGCCTTCCCCAAAACGAATTTACCATAGAGCCACACAGAAAAAATGTAAACTCAGAGAAACACACTGAACTGAAACTCAGTTAGAGAAACACACAGGTCTTTCCAGGATCCTACCCCTTTACAGCAGCACCGGATACAACTCTTGAGGCTTCATGAAGAATTTGAGAAGTGCGTTAATTCTCATTGCATTAAGAGTCCTCATCCATTTACTTTCTATCAATAGGACACTTACGTGTCATCCATTTTGCTTTGAAGAATCCCATCTTCTTTGGATTAATACTACTTGTGTTCCTGTAATTAAAATCTCACACAGCCAATACTGTAAAGGTTAACTTATTATTGCCTTACTTAAAGAAAGCAAGACTTCAAAGTAAAATTACACTAACACTTCTGGAAAGCTTTTCTAGTGTCACTGTGTTGGTCACGAGCCATCAGGCAGGTTATGATGTTCATGCGTTCAGACCAGTCCTCTACCACTGGTGTTCATGAAGTCCGCCTCTGAATCTGCTCCTAGAGGACTTCACTGTCAGCAAACCTGATTTCTACAAGATACATTAAGATCTACAGCTAGAAATCCTCCCTGCTGAACAGTCTCATCCTACTCTTTCCCTCTCTGTTTCTCAGCTCCTACCCAGTGCGTACGTGTATGTGTACATATGTACACACACACACATATATATAGACGTGCACAAGGAACGTATCTTGCACCCAGCAGTTACTATACATTAACTCCAAAGGGCCGAAAGCATATCCAGTGGCAGCTGAAGAGTTTGGATGCAGACTTCTATCCCTCTTCATACTAGGTAAACCATTTTTTCAGAGGCTTATAACTTGGCCAAGTTTAGACCCATGTCCTGAGATAGTAGGTTTTTAGGGCAATTTCCCAATGGTTCAAACCAGAAAGGTGCCAGGTCTTAACAGAATGTTTTCAAGAATTTAGCACATGCAGAATGATGCATCTTCCTTTGTTTTATCCTTAGAAACAGCTGAACCATTAAAAAAGAGAACAAACAACCCCATCCAAATCTGGGACAGATAGATCACCTGGAGAAAACTGGAGCTCTACTAGATAGTTTGGAAAGCAATAAAAAAACCTTATCACCTTGTCTTACATTGGAAAGTGCCAGGTGACCTTTATTCAGTTTGATTATCTATTCCATCTGCAAGAACAGAGGGTGAATACTAAAAAGAAGCCAATGTAATAACCAAAAGAGCTGTAATCTAGAGTATGTTTTCAGCTGTAGGATGAAAGCGTATTTTGTTTTTCTGAACTGTGCTGTACAACTGGAAAGCTAAGGTGCCACGTCTCAAGTATGTGGGCATGACGTTTGGGGATAATGTCTTTTGGTTATTAAACTGTACAAGGATTCTAAAAGAAGAGAAAAATCCAAGTATTCAGAATCTTTCCCTTCGACATCTCAAGAAGCAGCTTTATAACTTCGTTCATCTAAAAGAAACGTCATGTAGAAGGCTACTCTTAAGATCCATTTCTCCGATTTACCTACTAACTTCAGCTAATAAGCATTTTTTGTGTAGGAATACTCATAATCTTGGTCTGTGATAAACGCTGTATTTCTCCTATTCAACATAACACTCTCTCAGTCTACCTACATTTTTCTCGAACAATCTTTCCGTTTTATATTTGCACCTCTTTACCTCGACCCATCCCCATTCCCCTCCACTCCTGCCAGTTAAGCACCTCACTTTCCCATTCTTCAGTGAGATTCTTACGTGCCTGTCTGACCTTGCAAACACTCCTTCGAAGAGCAGGCAGGCACGTTATCCATTTGCCTACATACGTGGCCACTGCACCGTGAAACATTTGAAATAAATTCTCAGTGCTCCCCAAACTATTTCATATTCAAGTCAAACCAAAATGTGCAAACTTGAAAGCACACAGAAAAACAGTTCCAGCAGAGTGGGATGAAGATTTGCTGTTAGTGATTCCAGGATTGCATGGTGCCTGGTTCACAGTAACATTGCTTTTCCTTCCACCCACTTGCAATCCAGCTTGTAAATGCAACCCACCGTCTGAACGTTGGTGTGGGCTCTGCCTGGTCTGTGCCTCAGAGAAAGAGCTATAGCGATGCCAATTCCTGCTTCCAAGCCGGGCTGGTTTTGCTAGGCAAATAGGCACAAAATCTAGTAAAGCTTGCATGGATACAACTCTGACTACCGTCAGGTAGCCCAACCATTGAGATAGTTCATTAAAGATTTTTTTTTTCCTCAGCTCCTATATTGCGCTCATCATGTGGTCTCTTAATATTTTCAAATGGCGCTTTTACTTGAAAACTGACCATAAAAACACTAGCTCGATACTTTTTACCTCCAATGTGAGAAAGTAAGAAAAATTTGTTGTGTTGGTTGTCTGATGGCCAAAGTCCAAATAAATAACAACCAGGCTCAGAATCCAGACATTTTCACGCAGGCATCAACTGACCTCCCCATGAAGAAAGATGAGAAACCTGCAGCTCAAAATGTCTGCAAATTCAGTGACTGCAATTTGCACAGAAAAAACAGAAAAGGTCTTTCTGCAGGTGCTATGGCAAAACAGGAACTATGTATAAGACGACTGACTAGGGCACTAGTGCATCCAAACAGAGCCAGCGGAAACTGGAAGTTTATGTTTGTTAAAAGAGAATGATCAAGTTGGTGCCTGCAAAAGGAAGACATGACTGCATACCAAGTACACTCGTGTGAGCCAGACGGAGTAATAAAAACAGCTGTCAGCAATTTCAGAATAATTCTTCCTTCTCTCAGAAGGATGACATTTCAATGGAGAAGAAAGCACAAGGCAGCAGGTAAACAGCGAGGGAGAGAATGCCCTGAAGGTAACTTGGCATAGAAGATGCGGCCCAGTGACTCCCTGGTCAAGCAACAGAAGTAGTGACCAAAGACTGGTGATCCAGTAAGACTGATACCCATGGGGGATTGATAACAAGATATTTATTTCTAATCAAAATATTTTAAAAAGCTTTCTCAGGGAGTTAATGAGTNAAGAGTACAATATTCAAAGTTCAGTATTTGAAAAGCACACGTCGCACACTGGCATTTTTTTTAACTGTTCAGAACAGCCCAATGAATTCCTGTTGTCCCTGTATAGGTATCTTCTCAGGCAAAACAAAAGGATATTACTAAATTAATTGAGACTGCAAGAACACATCAGCAAAAATTCCCCTGGAACTGATTTACAGAATGAATGGGCAAATCAAAACCATAAAATTAGCAGTATGTGTCAGCCTTCTATATTATTTATAGAACTAGGAGCTTTTAAGATGTGCCAGCCTCAGGCTTCTTGTTCCTTATGGCATGCATGACATGAAAACAAGGGACCACCAAGCACCCATCATTACTGAAAACAGGGTATTTTAGTGATGCTGGCATGACTAAAATGTAACTGCTGATCAGTGCCAATTAGCTAGAATAATCCTGTTAGCATTAGCTCAACTGTTCATTTATAAATCGCTGCAACGCTAATTGTATTTGAAGTTCTTTCTAACACTAACTCCTTTTGTATGGTGCTGAAAGCCTGCAAAACACTCATCAACTAAACAGCTGATATAACAAACAATCCTTTTTTTAACCCTTTGCAACCTCAATGTTATAAAAATAGTTCTGCGTATTAACTATATCATATTTCGACCAAGTTCGTATATCATTTTATTATATTTTACAATAAGCACTAGTCTCTTGCCATAGCAAGAGCCATTATCTTATCAAATACTGAGTCTTACTGATTGTTGTCTCTAAGAAAAGAAAAACCCCTTTTGCTATGTTTTTTTATCAAGCTTATAACTTAAATCACAACATGCATCCATCCATAAAAATTTAAGTATATTTGCTTTTTACTTATCGCTATTTGATTTGTACTAGAAGGGCATTTTGGCAAGAAATACTTAGCTGAACTGCAAATAGTTGACAGTGTTGTTTGAAATTACTGGGTAGCCCTCGTCAACTTTGGATGAACTTTTGGATCAAATCAAAAAGGACAACACAGGAAATGCAAGCGAGATTTCATTAAATAAATTTATTTGTTAAAATAATTTAACTCCAAATACAACTGCTGAGTTTGCATTGAGTTCTATGTACAATTCTTGTTTTATTCGAAACATCAAGGTTTAAACAACTGACATTGTTACAAAACAAACTGTTGCCCCATTTTAACCTGCCAGTTGTATTAGAGCTTAACAATTAACTGTGAAATACATTAATTCACCCCTAGGAAACTCCAAATCAACAGCATTAAGCCTGATTCCAGAACCCACTTCAGTCTTTCTTCAAACCCTGATCAAGAATTAACAGATGCACAACAATGCAGATAAAAGCCTCCTGCAGTTGTCAAACATTTGCTTTTGTTGCGGAGTTTCACAATTAAAGCCTAACCAGTGCTTTGATGTCACACTGGTAAAAAAAAAAAAAACAAAACCAAAAAAAAAAACCCAAACATGCACAAAACCCCCCAACCAAATGGCTGACATCTTTAGGCAACATTCTATACAGGAAAGCAAATACCAGTAGTTTTCCCACAGAAATGTAATGGCAACTGTAGCACTGGGGTTAGGGAGAGGCTAGAACCAGAACACAAAATGTCACCAAAATTTTTTTGATGCTCTGAAGGGGCAAGGCAGGGGGACAGACACGACAGGAAAAAACAAAACAAAACAAAACCCAATGCAATTATGTTTAATACTCTTGAGCCAATTCTGGTTTGTTTGCTTTGACTGGTTTTTGTGTGTATTTTTAAGGGAAAGAGGAAACAGTTGCTCTCACTATCATAGCTTAAAAGAATAAAAGTTGCAATATTTAAAAAAAAAACAAACAAACAAACCCCAACAAAACGGGAGAAATACTGTCTTTGTAGAAAAACACAAAGCTCTACAAGAACAGCCAAAGGAAAAGTGGGTCTTTGGAACAAATCATAATATTTTAAGGCATGTTATAAGAAACTTTCAAATACTATAATTGGTAATCCTATCGGGGTACAAATGATACAGTGACCCAAGACCAATGACTCCCACAGGGTGGCCACACAGCTGCTGCATGGCTCACTTACCTCCCCCTTTTCTGCTACCCCTATAATTTGAAAAATCTCTGTCGAGTGCAACTGTCATTGATTCAAGCTCCACTATCTTCACATTAGTGGAAATAACAATAGTGCATAACTACTTCCTCAGAACCATACAATGAAAAACAACACTTACGCTTTCCCCCCCGCCACGTTGTGTGGTAGCTTACATATGGCCTAAGTTTTTGAAAATGTATGAGTGTAATGAAGAAACGAGACTGGGAGATATTTTCATTAATATTTTCTGTTAAAAATTTTACTGTGCAATTTTTCCTATATTAAAAGCCCATCTGTTTTATCTCATGGACTTCACAGGCTGTTCATATTGTACTTCATGCCATTTTCTTGGTTGATGAACAAACTGTGAGGTAAGATTTTAACATCTCTGTAAATAACATTGCATAACATGTACTTCTAACTCAGTTTCAAATTTGGGGTTGGTTTCAGGGTTTTTTGGGGTTTTTTTTGGGTTTTTTTTGAGCGCTTATGCAGTCGATCTCGCACTGACAAGCTGTTTTACAGATAGGTTGTACTGCTCAATAAACTGTTTCCCAATTTAGGTATTTTAAACATTGAAATATCATTAATTCAATATCTCGCATCTTGCTTAAGCATAGTGACTGACACTGGGCAGGCGGGGGGAAGAAAACATTCATACCATCTAGTTTAGGCATATAAGTTGTGTGACTCAGAGGACCAAAGTTAAAAGCCTAAGTTTGCTATATAGTCAATGGAAAGAGGTAGGTGCCTCTAGGAGGGCGATTCAGAGCACCCAAAATGGGCATTCAGATGCCAGAAATAAACGGTGTGCCTATCTCCCTAAGAGAACAAATTACAGTAACAAAAGGTCTGCAAGGTAGATGGGAAACGGGCTACATTTATGTTCTAGTAAGGCTTAATGTTTTGCGACATCTAATGCCCTTTGATACATTGGTTGTGGAAAGGTCTTGAAAGATTAAGGGCAGAGATGGCCAGTTCTCTTCCATTAATATGATTTCCTTTAGTTATCATCCACTGAACTATAATTCAAAATGTTAAGGATATTTATGTATGAAAATCTGCAAAGCATTTTGTACTCAAGTTTCCTTTGTAGCAGATGAGAGCATTTTTAGGAAGTTCTGCAGATGGAGGCAAAACTCTCGAACCTAACTCCAATTACAGCATTTCTAAGGGCCATATACACGCACACATACACGCTCAACAGACACGCACACACACACCCCAGCACCCCTGTTTTCACTCATTTAAACACAAGGAACTACACTGTTACTGCACAAGATTGAAAAACTAATAAACGCATGGTGTTATTTAGACCACAGGCTCCGTGACTCTGTGTTTTTATGGCCAATTTTACCTATTAAAGATCCAGCTCAAGACAATCTCTCCAGCATTTAAAATCTAAACATTGTGATTGAAAACTCTTCTATACTTTGATTGTAAGACTTCGGAATAGGTATTTCTGTGCCATTAGTCATGCAAATGATAAATACTTCACTGCTATGAAACTAGCAAGTCAGAGCTCGAGCATCCTTTCAAAATAAAATATTTGCTCCCACCATTTAACACTCCAATAATTGGGGCAACCTTTGAATAGTGTGTCAGGCAATTAAAGAGCCATTTCCACACTCACCTAAGGAATTACAAGCATAACTATTTCACCTCTGAACCAAATGATTTCACATGGTTATTCAGTTTGAGTTTTCAACATTAAAGCTATCAAATAGCAAACTTGATTTTCAAAGGTTAGTTAGGGATCACACCAGAGAACGTAGCCCTTAAAGGCAAGAAAAACTGTTGTCTTTAACAAACTTAAAAATGCAGGATGTTCATACTGTCCCATGAGGTTTCTGCAGAAGGGAACATATGGATGCAACATGGCTTAATTTTCCTTACAAGATGGTACTAGTTAATCTATTAAAGTGTTCCTTGTTAGTAAGGCTCAGCAATTTTTTTCATCACAGTTGCTTCCTCCTGGTTCAGTAAAGTGATAAACAAAGATGCTTCCTGCTTTGTAAACAGAGGGTTTGTTTGGCTTTTTGCAGACCAAAACCTGAAGCGATCCTCCATTTTTGAGCAGCAAAACGAAAGATTTAAAACATTCCAATTCCAGACTGTTTCTTCACCCGTCATTTGTTTTCAGATCTTGCCCCTCATTTCACACACTGATGCAATGTTTTCTATTTCAAGATGTGGGAGAAAGTGTAGAAATAATAGCATCAATTTTGAAAAAAATCCAAACTATATAGGTCTCTGGTAGCCTCTTCCTCTAACACTGTCAGAAGTTCTGGTGAAATCAACATATTTGACTGAACAAACTTGGCCACAAGTGATAGCGCACGTCCTGAAGCACGTAATTAGACACTGAAAGACTTGGCTCTCCTTTCACCCTTATGCTAGTTGTGAATGGTCTTCAGAGATATTCTCTCCACTGCTTTTGTTTCCCATTTCCAAAAGTTTTCCAACGTCTTTGGAAATAGTTGCTGTTGTTGCTGTCTGACATGACAACACACGTACGCTCGACTGGAACGACCCTGTAGATCAACTGGCTATACCATAAAATTGCAGGTGCTCAAAGGGAAAAACGGGTGAGATGTGGTCATTTAACCCAATTATATTCAGAGTCAGTGATTGACTTTCAATGCTCAGCTCTGAGTTAATGTTGCTACTTCACTACAGATGTATTTCAAGTGACCCACAAACCAGGAAGTGAAGTAGACAGTTTTACCACCTTACAAAATTTCTGCAAATTAAGTCCAGGTTAGGTCATTTTTAATGCTATTGTATATTACACGCAGAACAGCATGGATCATCTTTGTCTGGCTGTGCTGCATAGTTCATTTGTCTAACAATTTCCGCAAAGAGCTCATCCACCATTGTTTTACTTTTAGCGGAGGTCTCCATAAAGGGGCAGCCCCATTCTTCAGCTAAGGCTCTGCCTTCACTCGATGATACTTCTCTCTCACTTTCCAGGTCCACTTTATTACCAACTAGAATTACCGGCACCTTCTCATACCTACAGTTTAAAAAAACAAAACAAAACAAAAACAAAACCAACAGCAATAATTATATTTAAAAAATGGCAACACGCTAAATGTAAATGTCTATTTGCAAACAGTACAGACCCAACAGAAAAGAGACATTTGGATGATCTTAAAATTTTAGATTGAAAAATTGCTTTCCATATTTCACATTCTAGCAATTTGTTGCAGACCTCTTTCCCCCCAGAGCTTTCTTAGAGTTCTAGGGAATGCTTCCTCCTCTGAATTTTCTTTCCCACCAGGAAATCTGCCAGGAACACTTCCACACTACAAAAACTAGGAATATAATAATATTTTCTATGTTGGCAATCTCAGTTAGGGTGTAAGAACAGGATGGATGTCTAACCATCCCTTCAACATTACGTCCTCCTTCTCCCTGAACAGGTATCATGTTGTATTTCCTGCTTGTGAGAAGGATGCATCACTCTCCCTATCAAAAGGTACATTTATCTTTGGTTAATATATACCAAACTCTCAGATTAGCAATAAAAGGGAGAAAACCAAAGGACCAGTAAATTCGTTTGAAACTTCAGGAAATGTAGCCCACTTCAAGTACTATATACACACAAAAGTATTGTTATATAAACCCATGTATTAGCTAATACAGTATATATAACTCTCCCTTGCAGCATTCACATCATTACGCCAGTTAAACAAGCTGAAAAGAAAAAAAGTTCCAGGCAACACTATCACAGTTCTGCTTCATAATCAACTTGGACACCTCAATAGATCATATAAGGTATAAAGGAATTCATTACTTTGCACCTCCTTGTGAGGGGATCCTTGCCAAATATTTTTAAAAATTAAAATGCCTGCTTTTTTTTTTTTTTCCCTCCATCCTCACATGCACAAACCCTTCTTCAGACATGAAACTAAATAAGTGTTCAGTCAGGTTTTAAATGTACATATTTGCCATAGCGGAGAAGAAAACACTGGGCCTATTTCCAAAATACTCTTACATGGGTTTTCTCACAAAAGCAACAAGGACTGACAGAAAAACTGATTATGGCTTTTAGCACTAAAGCTAAACAAAGATCTAAGAGAGACGAGATGGTCCCCTCTTAATTTAAACCTGATTTTCTACTTCATATTTGCTTAGTAGTACTGCTTTGAGTCAAATCACTTGAGTAAGACTGAACTGTGGACAGACAACAGTCATAGCTGACACCTGCAGCAGTTGAAGATGTCACTGTCCCTAAGCCACCTATTACTCCTTCATCCCTCCCGCCCGCCCTGCCTCCCAGGCAGGGCAGCAGAGCAGAGCTGGTGCATGTGCCTCAGCTGGTTGAGGGAAACATCCAGCAGCTTGGTCTCACCTACCAACCACGATGGAACTCAGCTGTCAAGACTCTGCACTGGAACAGGGAACCTGTGTGTTCCTGTCAGCTCTACTGCAGGGACAGCGGGCTCCCACAGAGTCAGAAAGAATAAAAGGGCAGTAACTTCTCAAATCACCTCAGCAACTCCTACACCGCCACAGCGGTATCAAAAATTGGTCCAACTATGACATATGATGCAGCTGAAATTCTAACTTTCTTATGTCTCTCTGCTAACTGTGGGAATGTCATTTAATCCACAGTCTAGGGCTGTGGTCAATAACTGTAGAGAATTCCCCTCACTTTCACCATTTATTCTATCCTCGTTTACCATCTGAAGAGACACAATCCACTTCTTACTCTGTGGATATACAGTATTTAACACAATGATACCTTTGGAACTCTTGCAAGAGCTAAGCTGCCATTAATTAAGTACCAAAATACACACAAGCATCTTGAAATCTGTCCTCCCGCATCTAAACACATGATAGCATAGTCTGTAATTACTTAAGATGGATGGCATTCAACAGATAAGACAGCAGTTCAATATTTCTTTTTATCTTTATTGTTCAGATGCATGTGTCCTATTGTATTTGCTGTACAGCATTAAAAACACTTAAGTGAAAGTGGAATCAGGTACACCTTCACTGCATTTCTTGATATCTGAGGGCCTCAAACTTCCCCCCGCCAGCTCCTCCAGCTATTCTGTATCTTCTCAATTTTACCAGTGGGAAAAAAACAAGAAATTCAAAGCAGCCACTTGAGAAGCATTCAGTGAAGAAGTAGATGGGCCAGAATTAAAACACAAGATCACCTCTCTTCTCGTTCTGCAAGTTCACTCCAATTTATTGAGAAACGTATGAGGAAAAAAACCCCTCACTTGTTGTAGATCTATAGCCAGTTCCACCGAAATATTCGAGTGCTTAAAAGGTTTAGGAACCTTAGAAAAGCTAGGCAACTAAGTATCTGGGGATCTGTTTACTACAAGTACTCAGCACCTGGGAAATAGAGCAGTGGAAATAGTGATGTTTCGTACTGCAGAATAAAAAGAAGAACTGATGAGCTGACAGAATAGATGTGAAAAGTCTAATTTAATTTATTTGCACAGGACCATCTAGGAACTATTAGGTGGAACAGACAGAAGCACTTTTCTGTATTGCTTTTTCCTGCTTTTGCCTCTTGTATTTATGCTACTCACTACCTATCTTCACTACTTAAAATGAGATAGGAATCCTACAGTCAATAGCCTTATTCACCTTATAATCCAGAGTCATCCAATAACCACTTTACAACATTAAATTGTGTAAAAGAAGTGTTTCTGCAGAACTCTCATTATGTCATCTTATCAAATACCTCCTCAGAGGGCAAAAATAAAGTTGCTCTTTCAAAATACATCCTTGTATTACCTAAATTTTGAGTAGTCAACTTTACAGAGAAAATACTTTTTATATATGTATATTCTATATGACTTTATATATATAATATATATAAAAATTTTAAATATATAAAGATATATACTTATGCCCGCCTATAATATATATAAAAACTGTCTATTTTTTATATATATATATACATACACATATATAATCGCACAATTTGTCTTTCTACATAGAAAAGTCAGTATCCATTATCTAGAATAACAGAGGTTGGAATACAGCAAATAATGGGCAAACAGTCCATGGATACTGAGCAGAATGGCTCCAGTATGGGCTTATCAGTTCCAGTTCAGTATCAGTCCTGCCAAGACCCAAGCTGAGTATGGGAGAGCCAGACCAGATGTCTGTGCATTGTATTCTCCAAATATGATGACGACGATGGATTGACTGTGTGTGAACTAATAGGCCTTCACAGAAACTATGTGGTTCCATGTAGTGGTTCCAGCCTCTGCTTGTCTTCATTCAGAGTCCCTAAGGGTCTCTGCACTGTACTTCCCAGCTTTTGGGTTCTGGTAACACACCATGGAAGTCCTAGCTCTCAACTAAATCAAGCTCTACAAGCTCTGAAATTCAAGCTGGCTCTCCACCCTTTACCTCCCATCACTGCCAGAATTTTCTGCCTCACTTAGTATCCTGGGCAAATTTATTTCTGTTGAGTATGGGGGAGATCCCCGGTTCAACGCCCTCCTTACCATGGCTGCTGATCTTGCTGGAGGCAACTTCTGCCTCCCCCTGGAGGCTCCACTCCCTATTTGCAGAGCTTCAGACTGGCCAGAGGTTGGCATACCCACTGCTGAGGTGGTGTGCAGCAGCACAGGCTCACAACAGGAAAGGGTGATTTCTCAGATGTGGTGGAATTACATGATTCTAATCAAATTTGAAGGAAGAAGAACATCTCTTCCTCACAGGCTTTTCACCCTGTTGAATCTCAGTGACCCAAGAGGAAAACAGCTTCTTTACAAAGGAAAAAAAGAACTGCCTCGCAATGCCCAAGCAGCAATGCAGAACCCTTCCATACAACCACGAAAATCAAACCCAGGAATTCACAAGTCCTTCCAAAAGCTTCAAGTAAGATCTAACCTACTCACAAATACTTTTAGCAGAGCAAAAGAGGCTAAAACCCCACCACCCATACCAAAGCCCTGAAAAAACAAATTGCTTCTGCCATTGCAGGATGTGTGAGAGGGCAGCTCAGCCCACCACGAGAGCTGGGCAGAGGTCTTGCCTTTCAGTGCAGCCCATCTCCCCCTGCCTGTCACCTTAGCGCTGGAGAAGTGGCACAGTTCTGCTCCTTGTTCCAGCAGCAGGAAAATCCAATTTTCTCGGGACTGCTGAAAAGCTTTGAGCAGCAGTGATCATTCCTAATGAAAAGCATGAGGGCCACCTGAAAATGAGAACTGCTGCCAGTTTCCTCTGTATCAGTGCAGCACAGTATGTATTCTAGGGCAAACTTCATAGCAGAGCCTGTAAGAAATATACTCAAATGCAGCATAGGAAAGCTTGACTTTTCAAGACCTCTTCAGGAACAAGTTTTCGCAAGACCAATCACACATGTTTGCAGAACATGTTTAAAGAACAAGGTACTTCACCCTGTTTAAATGACCTCACTATCTTGAGCTCCAATACGACAGATACAGAACAGTGGCAACTCCTGGAGAGATAACACGACTGCAGTCATTTATAGCCCCACGAAAGACACTGGTGCAAAGTCAAATATCATCCTAGCTAGGATATCACTACTGGCAAGATACAGTCATTGCTCCATAACAGACAACCAGCATGTATTTCCCAGTCCTAGACAACTATTCAATGCTAAAACCCACGCTGTTATCCATCTTTAATGAGCTTCTGGGACCAACAGGCCACAGTAAATCCCTCAGTTTTCCTGAGGACGGACGCCATAGCCACATGGAAGTGTTTTACGTGGTCCAGCTATGCACCACTGACCACTGACCACACAGCCTTACGTGCCATACAGCGATAAACAGTTTCTACA
Source organism: Balaeniceps rex (assembly GCA_013401315.1). NCBI lineage: Eukaryota > Metazoa > Chordata > Aves > Pelecaniformes > Balaenicipitidae > Balaeniceps > Balaeniceps rex. The sequence continues at coordinate 217,346 of VYZW01002539.1, read as the reverse complement.
TCTTATCTTACCTCACACAGCACATACATCATCCACATTTCTGTTTAGATTAGTACGTGTACTTTGAATAACAGCTTAAAACATTTAGAAAGCCTCAAGATGAATGGTATGTAAATGATTTTCAGAGATTTTTACCTTCCATTTTTTCTACCTCCGATCTTATTTGGAGAGAGAAAAACATGGGCAGTACCTGACATCACATCTGAATCTCTTTTACAAGATACTTTTCAGATTTCTTGTTAGAGCTGTCATTGGATAAAGATAAAAACAAAGATGACATGCAGTGAAAATATAATAAAAATGAAGAATTAAAAAAGTAAGAATTAGAAAAAATTATGTACACCAAGGCTAATAAACAGATCTGATTCCCTTAAACCGTGCTAGAAATTGCCTGGTACCCCTAAACTGGGGGTGGAGGGGGGAGAAGCAAGCTGGACCAGTATGGTAGAAAATATTAAAACGTTCAAATGGGTTCCTGCTTTCTAATTTCACATTCTGGAAATGTTGCATCTTTTCTAGGATTTTTGCCTGAGCTTCATATCAGAGGTAAATATGTTCAACCAAAATGCAGAAGCTTTCTGCGTAATAAAAACAAATTAAGCGGAAAAAATGTGTATTCTTAAAGACTTTTTCTTATAACTAACTTAAGTCCTGCTGAAGTTTATGGAAAGATGTAGGATTTCTAGCTTTACATGTTAAATACTGGGGCCACTGAAATGTAAAGGTATCTACCCATGATAACTATTCCTAATCATCAAAAGGATACTTCAGTACTAAACCACCTTTATTACCTTCTTCTACATGCAGGGTGTCTTCCCCTCTTTCTTTTTTCTTTTTTTTAAATGTATTTCTGGCATTTTTGATAGTATTTACAAAATGGAAGTAATTTAGGGGGTAAAGATATTAGGGACAATACAAATAAGATCAGACTGTCAGTAAAAATAATTATTCTTCATTTTAGACTTACAAAAAAATTTGTGGTAAGAATCCTCCCAAAATACACAGTAAAAGAATCTGAGCAATATGAAGTAAAGTATAAAAAAATAAGTTAAATCTATTATATTGTTTACAAATTCATACATAAATATTACTAAACATTGTTTTGTAACATAACTTGCAAACCTTGATTGCCTGCAGTAAAATCTGTCATAACTTGAAGTTTCCTCATCTAGAGAAAGAACATATTCCAAATGTAACTATCCAGACCTTTTCTCATCCCTTTCACACAATTCCTTGGATGTTTAATGCAGAATCCGTAATAGTTAAAACTCACATCAGTTTCAGAGGATAAGAAAAGACACACAGTGTTCCCTAGTCTGATTCTGAGCCTCTCAAACACCAGGAAGAGGAAGCAAGACCACAGAATTGTCTAGAGGAAAACAAACAGTCTTAACCCTTTGTTGAAAGCTTCCAATTCTTGAACCAAAGCAGCAGGAAAGATACATACGTACTTCTAAAGCAATTACTACCTTGTCTTAAGAAATTTAGGCAGAGGGGACATTTCACTTTTTCCAAACCTCTTCCATGGAGTCCTGCAAATATACACCAATGAAGATATGCCTATACCTGTATAGAATGTGTCAGGAGACAGATATGAAAATCTAAAAATAAGTAGGTTTCTGCAAAGTTTGAGCACTTTGCTCTCTAATGGAAATTATTACAGCTTCTCAGGTAAATCCATAGAGAACAGCTGTAAAACCCCCACCATTCTGATGCAAACAAGTCATTCCAGTTTACCAATTAATTGCATTTAATATTCCATTTTGTAAGCTATATTGTGTAAGGATTTAATTACTTAGGCAACAACTCCCAAAAAAAAAAAAAAAAAAAAAAAAAAAAAAACCCCCAAAAAAAAAAAAAAAAAAAAAAAAAAAAAGAGTCTTAAAATCATTTTTATAAATGAGTAGATGTTAAAGAGCTTATTGGAAGTCCCACTGCAATTAGGTGGCTGAGTCATGAATTATTCTGCTCTAAAGAACAGCGTATGGCCTAATTGCAGGACTGGGGATGTAACATTTTATTCTAGGCTTTGACATGAACTCCTTGTATAGCCTTTGGGAAACAAACTCTTCAGATGGATAGACTGAGGTATATAAAGTCAGGATAATTGTACTTACTCATAGGACAGCAAATTAAATAATAATTGTAAAGCAACTCAAAGAGTAATAATAATAATAAACCACCACCATACCATATCGCTTTTGAGGAGGCTTCAGAAACTATCTTTGTTCTTGCACACAAAACTTTCTGGAAATAATCACCTCAACTTAAATAAAATACTTTAACAACCACAGAACTGAATTGGTTTTATAGCGAGTTTACACTTTCCAGTTTGGTTTCAAGGTCTAGGAAAAGTCTCAACCAGTGCCAGTTTTGCTGAAATTGTTTGGCATGCTCACCCTTGGTACTGTGCTTGTAAGTAATTAGAGGCAATAGTTCTCTTCTAAGCAAAAGCCCCAGAAACAACAACAACAAAACCCAATGTAACAAAGCACTATATATATTTGCTTCCCAACTGTTACTATAAGTACTTTTCAGCCAAAGCACTTGAACACATTATTTCTGGGCAGCTTACAGCTGAGACCTTCCAAGGGACAACAACGGTGGATGGTACTATCCGATACACATACCCAAAGGCTATCTAGTAAATCTACATTCCTTTGCTGCAACAGAGGCAACAGGATGATGCATATAATTTCTGCATGAAGGACACTAAAGAACCTTCCAGGTTACTTCCAATCACTTCAGAGAGAAATTCTTATCTATAGAGAATTTCTGCATCTAAGATCTCGTGAGGCAACTAGAATAATGATAAACTCCTTCCACATGTTCAACCTGCTTCTGCACGTCACTGCAGATAAAGCCTATCTTCAGCTCTGCCTCCTGCTTAAATGGTAAAACAGCAAGTATACCTGAAAATTCAATGGCCTGCCAACATGCCCTATGGGAGAAGAGTTCACTATTCAATAAAGCAAAGTCCTAAAGAAAAATCCCTGATCGTCAAGATCTCAGGGAGACCTTTTCTCAGCAAGTTTGCAGAACTCCATGCATGTTTAACCTATGTCCAATGACATTATCGGTTCCCCTCACGGTAAGGCGCTGGCATAGGAAGTGACAGGCAAGCAGCACTTTGAGCACTGGGGATGACAACAAGGAGCCTATGACAGGAATAACAGCAGTTCTCATCCGCTGTCATTTCAGATGCTCAAAAGCCTTTGCAAACAAGAGGTTAGCTTTCACCTTAAACAGGACACCTCTCCCTAGTAGCTATGATTACAATTCATATCTAACACTATTACCAAGACTGAAAAGACTCTGAGCAATATATAACATCTACCTGCTTAGCAGCAGGTTTGGATATGCTCACAGCAAAAAATATTTTAATCCTTGGGTTCCCTCTCTATGCCAATCAAAATTCTCATCTTATACAATCAAGCATCAACGTCATCTTGTTGAAATCCTGAAGTGCTGGCCACATTATCAACTTAGAAACATTGGAATTTTCAAATAAGATTTTTCTATTCCTTGGTATAGTTTAAGAAGCAATAACCACAAGTTTCAATTCTATATAAAATGCAAGGCAAGTGTTTTACCTGACCTCTTCCATCATGACTAATTCTCTTTGTTTCTAAAAGCAACAGGAAAATCAGAATGTCCTACAGATCTGAGATTCTCACAGGTGGATCGATTTCATTTAGTTCCTGTCTCTCTACTCAGTTCACTTTGAAAGAAGTCTAGTTGTCAAGAAAACTATGAACAGATTATAATGCACAATATGGTTGCTTAAATACAAAGTTCTTGCTCAAAATTTCCAGACACTAAAGCTTAGCATCTAATTTTTCAAAAATTGCTGCTACTAGCTATAGGAATGGCTCAACATCTTGAAAATTAGGCCTCGTATTTAAGTATTTAAACTTTGGGTCCATAATTGAAAATTATTCTTAATGACCATACTAGTTTTCTGACCTTAAATATTTTTTAAGCCATATGCCATGCTAATATATTAATGTTTATTCCAATATAATGAGCATGACTGGATATGTCAAGGTTTTCAGTACCTACCAAATGTACAACATAAGTAAGATACTAAAATTGAAGTGACTACCATCTATCTTGTATTTGTAAAGTCTTAAAAAAAGACAATTCTTTAACATGACTGGTTTTTTTCAGACATAACCACTTATAATTAAACTTTATCCTCTGATACCTTGCAGAAAATACATTAAACATAAAGCGAGAGGAGTGCTGACATGCAATTTAAGAGACACGGGTTCAGTTCCATACACTGCTACAGACTTCCTGTGCCATTTCTAGCAAGTCCCTTGGGCTCTGCATCTCTGTTCTCCATCTGAAGAAGACAACAGTCATCAGATTTAACCTCTGAATGCCTATGGCGCGTAAACACTTCTGAGGTCTTCCATCCCTAGTGATGGATGCAACCTGAACGTCTTGGAGGATGCAGCTTTGCTTGCTCTTCAAGAGGAAAAACATCCTGCATCCCAGCTATTCTCAGCAGTAGGCTATGTAACACCACAAATCTTTGGGTTTTCTTTACAAGTATTGAGAACAGATACGTTAGGGCAGATTCTGCGCCAGCATCAAGCTTGACAGCAGAAAGAATAAAGCAATTGGATTAGGCGTGCCTCAGACCAGGAGCAAGAACACCGGCAGGAGGGACAAAGCCAAGGTTGTTACCTCACTTCAACTCCACCAGCTTGAGCAGAAACTGCAAGGGCTCACAATATCTTAAAACATGCTGACATTGAGGGATTTCTCCTCCTCCTTTCTTCTCCACACAAAACTTCTACAAGGTCAAAAAGCCTGCCTATTCTGATGACATGGGATTGAATAAGTCCCTTTGCAAAGGCAATGAAAATGCAGATACCTATTAAAAGCAATACAAGCCTCTTGCACGTTATACAGGAAATCTATGGATTCTAATTGTTTCATATTACATTGCTGTGTTCAAAGAACTTAACAGTGACCCTAACATGCATTACCATTTATCTATCAATACATGGTTTGTCACAAGAAATTTCTCTCAGAAGCATATCTCTTGACATGCAAACCTTTAGATGAATTACTGTAATATTTTAAAATATACCGTAAACGTCCTGCACAAGGAAGCCACCTTGACAAAGGCGGGGGAGGAGAAGGAAAGTGACCAAACAGATTTGTACCAATTCAGATGTATCAAAGTCTATGCTTGTAGCTGGGTTAGAGAAAAATCTTTGAGGCAAATATCTTGTTAAAATTCCGTTTGGAAAAGCTGAAGCATCCAGCCCTTCTACAAAGCACGGAGTCTGCCAAGTAATTTATGAGGACAACAGTAGGTCTAGTTTCTTATAGATTTGGTCAATGCTGATATCTAAAGCTCTAGTTTTTCCTTCTGCCTACAACTCTTCCCCTTGCCATTCTCCAGTCCATAATTAAGATTGAGCACATGCCACAGTTTTTTCCACAACTAGAGCACCGACAGGGTCTCTTTCCCACCATCAATTCAGATAGAACTTAAACACTATTTAGATTTCTAATTTGTTCCAGACTTTGAGCCACAGAACCACTGGGGCGGGAAGGGACCTCAGGAGGTCTCTAGTCCAACCTCCTGCTCGGAGCAAGGTTAGCCAGGAGATCTCAACCAGTTTGCTCAGGGCCATGTACAACCTCCAAGGACAGACCTTCCACAACCTCTTTGGGAACTTGTCCCAACATAACTTTGCCACAGAATTCAAAACCTACTGGCAGGTAATGGAGGAAGACAAGATAAGTGGACAACTGAGTTGCATAAGGCGTTTCCACAGAAAATGAGCTGAGAAACAAATGCCAAAGCTATACAAATATCTATAGCTATTCGTTTTATGTAGAGGAACTGATAATCATACTTACAGGACTCAAGATAGACATATATCCTAGCATTATAAAAGCAAAGTGAATTAACCAGATTTTACAGAATTAACTAAAGCTCAAGAATAAGTTAACGACAACTTCAATCTCTTTATCCTTGTTTATTTAAACTATAGAAAGCGAAACTTTTTAGTGGATACACAAACTAAAAACTTTGGCTAGCAAAAATAGTCAAATGCATATGCATTTTAAAAGGGCCAGAAGACTATAGTCCTGTAAGGTATTATTCCACTCTTCAAAGTGAACACACTCTCATATTCCTTTAACCAATCTATAATCACTGATAAAAATTCCACTGCAAAACTTATTTAAACTATTCTAATAGGATTTTCTCTAGCTCATTAAAATTACACTTTTACAGTCTGCAAGAATAGGCCTAACAATTAATTCAAAACCTTCTTAGCAGCATCACCTGCTTCCAAAGGATTAGAATTCAGGAATGATCGTGTCATGCCATCCAGTCAGAACCACACAAAAAGCAACAGCTTCTCCTCCATGTCGAGGTAAGAGCCTTCTTACTCCAAGAAGACAGAGCTGCTGACTTTCAGCACTACCCAGGATGTAGCCTCTGAAAACATCTGCAAGCGTGGATCATGAAATTCACCTCTGACAATTTGATTGCCACTATCTGGTCTGTAGAATTGACCAGTATGCATGGATATGAACTGCATTTCCATAGTGGCTTTTATTTATTTACTTCTTAAAAATTTTGACCTTTTGCAATGAGCCTATCTTCAGGTCACTTAAAACTTACAAAAAAGTAAAATAAAAATAATGGGATTGAGAGGCAAACAACCTGGCATAAGTTTCTGCTCTCTCATCAATCCTCATGTAGAAGCTAAGGCAGATAGATACCAGAGTTTATATGATATTGCATAGCCTGAAGAGAATTTGCGTGTCTAGAACGAAGCAGAGACTTCTTTGTTGCCCTAGTAACCAAAGAAGAATACAGCTTAATGTCCTTCAAGCTAATAAAAATATCCTACAAAGCTTATAAGAAAACTTTGCAAAAAATGCTCTGTTGAGACAGATTTTCTTCACAACGGTACGATTAGGTTACAACTCTGTGTATTTTTCAGAAGATAGACTATTTTACAGAAACTCTAAGCCAGTGGCCACACTGGTATAGTGAACCAATTTAGGAGAAAATAGTGCAAGTTCTATCATTTTCTCTTCTTACTTCAGAGGTAGTATTATGACTTCATATCCTTTTGACTGTAGTCAAGCCCTCTTTTACCAAAATAAAATTTGTCACCAACAAAGGAAACACAGACATGAATGCAAAAGCCTTGACCAGTTTCATTAGCAGATGCTCTTGAAAGCCTCTTCATTCCTGCTAAGTTTCTACCAGAACATTTGACTTCTAACGTGGGAAAGAAAAACATTCTGCATGACTTTAGAAAGTCGGTGGCCTTCATCTTACAGAATAATAGATCTAATTACCATAAGCCTGGTTTAAATAATTGGAATGTTTGAGTGAACAGAGCACCAAGAAGGTTTTCATCTCCACAGTTTTCAGAAGTGACCTCCATCTTTAACAACTCAACTTTGTAACTCTAGAAATCTGATTCAAAAAGAGCACATCAGCTAGTTAAGTGAAACCGTTTCCATATCTAAACATGAATATACAAAAATAAGAGCTTCCAAAGTCATGTGGGGCTTTTTTGTTTAGGGTTTTTTTTTAGAATAAGTTTTGGTTCATCTTCAAGTATAAAATACTGCCTCCCGGCATACTACCTCTATGCGGCGAATATAAAGTATGATTTACTGATAACCTCTCTTCTATGTTGAGCATAAACTTCAGAAATAATTTTCTTAGGAACATTCTTCATTCTTCCTACAATAAGACAGGTACCAATTACAGAAAAAAGCCCAACAGACGACATCATTCTAAATTGTCGTCCCACATATATCGGAAGACTTGAAACTAAAGGTTACCCATTCTAGTATCCAGAACTTTCCTAGTAAGAACTTGTTTATAAAATGACATCAGATATAAAGGTATCTAGTACATCAAACAGTAAAATCTAAACATTTTATTCTTCCTTACGTGTGTGTGCATGTATATCTCAAATCCAATATTTGAGTAACTATTAAAATGAAACCAGCTAGAATGAGGAGCTCAGATATAGTCATCATGTCAGATGTTGAGCTATTTCTATTTTAACTACTGTATAAATGTTAATTTCTTTTGGTCTACTCTAGGTTAAAAAAAGCTCCCTTTTCCCAGAAGAGTTTTACTAACCTGTCTGACAGCCATTTTATTGACTATGGAGACACTCTGTGGCACTCAACCACCTTGAAGACCATTTTATCCTGCACACATTAACCCTATCAGCTATTAGGCCATGCCTGCACCAGCAAGGTGAGCCTCCAGGACTCCATCACCACACAGCTGCCCATGCCACTGCATCTCTAGGACTTTAGGCACCTGGCTGCTTTGGCCAATGCCAAAGCTGTGTCAGCAGCGGAGTGGGTGCATCAGGGTCAGAGTCCAAGGCTCCCGGATGTCAGCATCCCTAGGGCACTGGAGCGCCTCCATGCTGGCATTTTGCCAGAGGCTGTATGCCAGCTGATGGCCTCTGTCACCCAAAGAGACAGTTACTCAGCTGATGGAAAGGATGGGCTTTGCTAGCTGATAGAAAAAGCAACATGTGCATACATGTGTGAGAGGGAGGGAGAGAGAAAAAGAATGAAAACCTTCACAACAAGAGGTTATGTCTGTTACTGACATGTTTTTTTTCAGAGGGAGAAAAAACAAACAAGTCAGGCCAACATAAATAATTTCTTTAAAACACTGCAAATTCCTACATGGACACAAATTTTAATATTGCTTAAATTACATAGGAAACAAACAACATGGCTTTACATTGGTTTAACCAAACTTGTTCAGAAAGTAACTTAGTGACAAAGTTTTCATATGTGGACAACGTCTATTTTAAACTATTTTAAATGGAAGATGACTGCAGAACCTGATGAAATCCACATTTTGTTTTTCTCCTGACCCCACAGAGAGGAAGACTGAGCAAGCCATCTGCACATATATGCATATATTTGTGTATACATGTACATTTTAGCTGTCTCTCTCTTCAAGTGAACTTATTTTTAAAGTGGCAGCATTTAGGTAGGTAACAGTTTGTGAAAGATGCTAAACTATAACGTACTTTGCTTTATTCTGAGAAACAAAATATCACCCCAATATTTAAATGTCTGTTTGTCACATTCTAGGTACAGAAAGGATAATAATTTGTATACTTAACCCTCAAAAGCGACAGTAATAATGGTAAGAAAATATTTGAGAAGGTTGGATTTCTTTCAAGAAAGAGCTTATATTTAAAGGTACCACACACCCTAGTGTCCATTACAACTCCTTTGTTGAATCACTAATTGGTAACTAGAATTTCCTGAAAATAGTCCACTAATTATTTTTTTCCACATTAAGCTATCCTATGCAGAAAGGCCATTTCAATTAATATGAAGGTGTGTGCGGGGGCGTGAAGCCCAGACTGTTCCCAGTCCTTTTAATCTAACCAAATTTCTTGCAGACAGACAGAAAGTCTTTCAAAGGAAGGTGTTTTGATCATCTCTGGAAGAAGAATGTAGACTTCAATTACCAGTCCAATTATCCCAGCTAGGAAGGCAATACAATTGCTTAATTTTAGAGTAATAAGGGACTTTCAAGGCGTGCCTTCTCAGCTTTCATCCAAGATTGAGCTTTCCATTGTCCCTCTCTGGCAGATGAAGCTACCATGATGGCAGTCACTATTTCAGAATAAAAACCATCTGGAGGAGAATTCAACATACGCTAAGTTCAGTGATTTCACACCTTTAGGTGATTTGTTTTCTTTCTTGAATATGCTCATCTCAATTTAAAAAAGGATGCTTTTTTTTTTTTTTTGTATATTTTAGCCAAATACAGTTTACTATGGTTAGAACAAGACAAAGAAAAATAAGCAATATCCTGCAATAAACAGCAAATCATATTGAGTGACCAAGTTCTTGAGAATCCATGGAAAGAATACAGGGGTAAACTTTTTTTTTTTTTCAAAATCCTATTTTCTTTCCTATGTTGAGTCTACAAGGTGGCAATTCGTCCCAGATGCAAAAACTTTGTAACCATAGGGTTTTTTCCCCCCTAAATGTGTCCATATCAGGCCTAGGGATACACCAGTAAGCCCTGCAATACATGGTATGCACGTCACCCTCCTTCCCTCTTCCTTATGTTCCAGAGCAATCCAGACCTTTTAAGTTCGATACCCTGACCCCAGCTTTCCATATATTTTATTTTCCTTTTCAGAACACAGTTATGATGTAAACTTTGGTAGGTAAAAACTGAATTATGTGGATTTGTTTAATCAAAGAGTTACGAAAGTAATAAGAAGCAGCAGCCAGGAGAAACCACCTTCCCATCATCAGATCAGACTACCACGATGCTTATCTTGAGCTTCTTGTGATATAATTTTTAGACGGATAATGGTATTTTGAACATGTCCACTATAGTTTAGTAGTATGACTGAGGGTTTATATTGTCTGCAAGTGCCAGTCAGTTCCTTTCCTTGAGAAAGGGCCCTGCTTTTAGTTAAACATTCACATTATGTGTCCTGTCTATAAACCATTACAGCTGCCCCGTAGTTGAACTCTGGGCAATTACAAATGTAACCGACAGTGTAAATCAAAAAGATGGAGAGAACAGTAGCTCCAGTCCATCAGGAGGCTGTCCAAGGACTGCATTTGCTCACTATGGTTCCTGAAAATCACCCTCGCACAGATGCAGAGCAAGTCCAGCAATCCTCCAATTACGTGGTCAGTGCAGAATCTGAGGCACAGGGCCTGGTGGCAGCAGGACTATTTCCACAATAACACCAGACCTTTAAGTAAAAACTGATACTTGGAGTGGTAATAGGAATAGCATTCCTTGCCAACAGTTGCTGACAGACTCATCTGATGGGTAGCAAGCATCTGACTTTGGTTGCTATGAAATCTGGTTACAGAGAGCACTAGAAATAAAAGGGTTACAAGAGGTTTGACTAAAAACTGCTAGATGGTAAAGAAACTTACCAGAAATTTGCAGCAGCTACATAATAAGACAGTGATACTTTGGTAAGCAACAGAGGCTACACAATCTCAGATGGAACGGCTACAATGTATATAGTGCCAGACTAGAGGCAAGACTATCAGATATCCATTCAGACAGTCCAGGCAAAATTATCATCTGATCCATAATATCTTTGAAGGCAGCAGAGGGTTCTTCAAATCTAATCCCATCAAAACACGGCCACTCATTCACTACATCAAGAGGCAGCCTAGCTTCTCCACAATTTGATTCAAATCTGGGGATATTTGGATTGAGTGAAACTCCAGAACATGCCGTCACACCTAAACTTTATGGAACATCGTTGAGGATCAAGGAGCAGAAGGCTATCCTCACATGGCTAACCTATAACAACTACTGGAGAAGCAGATAATATGAAGATAGCCTGCTGAGCGTCCACAGCTTCTAGTGTTAAGTGAGGCTGCAGATCCAAACTACGGGAAACACAAACGAGATGCCTATGAAGACTAATTAATCAAGTTTCTTCACATTTGATATTTAACGTTAAAACTCTGTCGACTCTCAGCAGGCTATCTTCATATCATCTGCTTCTCCAGTTTCTTCCTAGGAAAGAGTCTACCATCCCTCAGACAACTATTTGTATGAGGATAGCCACCTAAGCAGATTCTACTCCAAACATAATGTTATAATAAGCTATATTATATAACCTGTGCATAGAACTCCTTTTTTAAAGACGGAAGACATCTGAAGTACAAGAATTGTCAAGCCTGTGCTGTGGATGATATGATCATCAAGTCTGTGGTCTACTCAATATTCTGTACTAACAAGATCCATACAAAGCCATTCAGGAATCCACTGCTCAAAATGCAAGGAATGAAACTGACATCAAAAAGCAGTAGGTAAAGAGAGAAAAACATTCTGATGGTAAATATTTCTGGGCCTGAATGCAAAACTGAGGTAGGTAAATATACTGGGACTCCAGAAGAATTTAGAGAACCACATCCAAGAGACTGTTCCACAAAATTTCTGCCTACCCACTTAATTTCTTGACAGGCTACATCCATCCAAGGTTTTTGCCAAAACAAGGTAGCTGCCTGAAGGCCTACAGCTGTGCAAGCCCAGCTGAGCCATATATTGGAACCACAACAGGGTCACAGTCTCTTGGGATTTACAGATGAGGCATGCAAACAGCCAAGTCCCTCTAGAAGCCTAATTCACTGAACATTCCTCTGTGAATCTAGCAACACACCAATAGTAAGATACTCAATAACAAACACAACAGATATCACTTCCACACAAAGCTATGGGAATAAAAGCAAGGTAGTGGCAATGCTGTTTCTTGCATTCAATGTAGCAGTACAGCGATTACAGCACTGATCAAGGAGGTGGAAGACCTGCACCATACTCCTTTAGTCATAGGAGTTTCACATCTGCTTTTCCCAGAAGACTGCCCTAACCACTAAGCTACAAGCAAGGTTGAGAAAACACTCTTCAATCTTCCTGTTGAAGATGAGCCACTATGAAGGCAAATACAAACACATGAAGGCAAATTCACAGATCCTGAGGGAACAACAACAACAACAGAAAAAGATCAGGTGTACCAGCTGAAGAAAGATACTAGGGGCTGAAACCCAGGGATTTCTCAGGACTGCTTATTCACTTAAGATAAAGAAGTCACTGCAAAAATGCAAAATCAGTATCCCGTACAGTGAATGGTCACCAGAAGACTCCCCTGGTTGAGGTGACCACAGTATCTCAGGAAAGGTCAGCTGTTGCTACATGATGACATAGTGGCTTCCATTTTTCTCCCATTCTTTTAGAATTAAAGCGTTTTGATCAGTGAGAGGGCCTGCCTCTCAAAAGGAGAGATTCTATATACATAAGGAGATAGTTCAAGTGGTTTGCTGCAACAGGACTATACACCTCAGAGCAAAGCAGATTCCTAAAGAACTGACACAGAAAAGAAACACTAAGCTATTTTGCAAGACCCATTTCTCATTTATTTCTCAATAAAATGAAAGAAAAGAGAAGGCTGACATTGTGTCATGGTTTAACCCCAGTTGGTAACTAAGTCCCTCCAGTGTGATGGGGGAGAAAAAAGTAAAACCTGCAGGTTGAGATAGAGGCAATTTAATAGGACAGCAGAGGAAGAGAAAATAATAATAATAATAATAATAATAATAATAATAAAAATAATATACAAGTGA